>PVKY010010489.1:0-12579 GCA_004027775.1 Bradypus variegatus
TGTATCATTCTCCTGGCAATGAATTTTCTCAACCTCTGTTTGTTTAAAATACCTTCATTTTATCTTCCTTTTTTGAAAGGTATTTCACTTGTTATGGAATTCTAGGATGCAGGGTCATTGTTTTTCTTTCCCTTTCCTTTCCTTATCTTCTTGCAGTACTGTAAAAATGTCACACCACTGTATTCTGGTTTTCATATTTTCAGTGAGAAATCTGCTGCCATTCTTGTCTTTGTTCTCTACACATGATGTGTTTTTTCCCCTCTGCCTGCTTTTGAGAGTTTTCTCTTTATCACTGGTTTTCAGAAATTTGATTATAACATGACTTGGAATAGTTTTCTTTATTTTTATTCTACTTGGGTTCATTGAGTTTTTCAGATCTGTAGGTTTATGTTTTCTATCAAATTTGGTAAAAATTTTCAAATAATTGTTTTGTGCCCTCACTTTCTCCTAATGATAGTCCAATTACATGAATACCAGGCTGTTTTATATTGTTACAGAGGTCACTAAAGCTCTATTCATTTTTTACTCAGTATTTTTCTCTCTGTGATTCATTTTGGGTAATTTCTATTGCTGAATCTTCAAACCCCATTGATCCATTATTCTGTAGTATATAATCTGCTACTAATCTCATCCAATATATTTTTTTATTTCAGATATTATATTTTTAATCTCTAGAAGTTCCCTTTGGGTCTTTTTATATTATTCATTTCTCTCTCATCATGTTCATCTTTTCATCTACCTTTGTGAACCTACGAAGTTTATTTATAATTGTTCTTTTATATCTTTAATTGCTAATTTTGTATATCTGTTTTCTCTAATGATTGATTTACCTCTACTTCTTTTTATACCTGGATATTTTTATTTGAGTGCTAGGCATTGTAAATTTAATGATTTTGGGTGCTGTATGTTGTATTCCTTTAAGTAGCATTGGGCTTTTTTCTGGTACACATATAGGTTACTTGTAATCCTTTCAAGTATTGTTTTAAGCTTTAAAGTGAATCCATAGCAGCCTTTAGATTAGAATTAATTTAGCCCCACTACTAAGGTAATACCCTTCAGAGAATTCTATCTTATGCCCCAAGTATTATAAGTTCTCTAAACTCTGGCTGGTGGGAACAAAAGACTATTCCAGTTCTGTGTGAGCTCCAGAAATTGATCTGCCCACTCCTTTCTTATGAAAACGTTCCTCAACTTTGGGTCATTTCCTCTCATGCATTGCAGATCAACAGCCAGTCAAAGACTCAAAAGACACCTTTGCAGATCTTCAGAGCTCTGGATCTTTCTGTGTAGCTTCCTCCCCTTCAATATTCTTTCCAGCAAGTTCCAGCACCTTGCCTTCCCTGAACTCCAATCACTTTCTCATCAATTCAAGAGACCATCAGGCTCTACTTAGCTTCTCCCTCCCTGCTCTGTGGCCTGGAAACTGCCTCCAATCATTAAACTGAAGAAATTCTGGGGCTCACTTCACTCATTTCTCTTGTCTCAAGGATCACAACCCTACACTGCTTATTGTCTAATATCTGACAAACACAGTTTTATATACTTTGTCCAGTTTTCTAGTTTTTTAAGATGGAAGGGTAAATCTTGTCCCTGTTATTTCATCATGACTGAATTCAATGGGTTTCCTGATGAGCAAAGTTTTTAAATTTTAGTGAACCCTAATTTATCATTTTTTTCTTTTACAGTTATTGATTTCTTGGTCCTGTTTAAGACATCTTTTTTTATTTTTGGATCTCCAAGATGTTCCCATATGCTTGTCTTAAAAAAAAGCTTTGTCGTTTCAGTTGCTATCTTTAAGTTAACTCCAATTAAATTTTTTACGTAGTTTTTAAGGTTCAGGGGTTGAGGTTCATTATTTTTCCATAAAGATATCCAGTTGTTTCAACATCACTTGTTGAAAAGATTTTCTTTTCTCCATAGAATTTCTTTGGCACCTCTGTCCAAAATCAATTAACCATGTGAGTGCAAGTTGTATTTCTAGAATCACTATCTGTTTCATTGATCTATTTATCTATCTTTATGCCAATACAATACTCTCCTGTTTGCTGTGGCTTTATAGTAAACCTTAAAATAATCTAGTATAAACTCTTCAGTTTTTCTTTCTTTTTCAGAATTATTTTAGTCTTTGCACTTCCATATAAATTTTAGAATAAGTCTACAAAATGCTACCAAAATGTTTTCTGGGATTATGATTGCAATTTCATTAAATCTATAGATTAATTTGGCAAAAAATTGCATCTTATAAATATTGAGTATCCAATTTATAAATATGCTGGATTTCACCATTTATTTAGGTCCTCTTTTATTTCACTCAACAATATTTTGTAATTTTCAGTGCACGATTCTTACATATCTTCTGTTATTTTTTAATGCTCAAGTATTTTGCTATTTACAATGCTATTGTAGTTGAAAATATTTATTTTCTAATTGTTTGCTGCTAGTATGTAGAAATACATTTATTTGTGCATATTGACTTTGTATCCTTCAACCTTGCTAAATTCACTTATTAGTTCTAGTTAGGTTTTTATCCACATGAAATATCATGTCAGTGAATACATACTGCTTTGTATCCTCCTTTCCAATCTTTAAGTCTTTCATTTCTTTTTCTTGCCTTGTTGCAGTGGCTATGATCTCCAAAACAATATTGAATAGAAGTGTTGAAAGTAGACATCCTTGCCTTGTTTATTTTTTTTATCTTACGGGGAAACTGTTAAGTCTTTCCCCAGTAAGGATGATGTCAGCTGTAGGTTTTTCACAGATGTCCTTTATCAGATTAAGAGTACCTTGTTTTCCTATTTTTCTGATAGTTTTTTTTTCCATAAATAAGTGGAACTTTGTTAAATGATTTTTTGTGCATTTATTGAGAGAGTCATATGAATTTTTCTCCTTTATTTTGTAAATGTGGTAGATTGTAATGACTGATTTACAAATATGAAATGGATAGACTAAATGTAGTCAGACATATGGTCCTTTTGACATACTGTTGGATTCAATATGCAAATATTTTGTTAAAGATTTTTGTATCTATGTTTGTTAAAGATTTTTGTATCTATGTTTATGAGAGATATTGGTTTATAATTTCCTTTTCTTTGATTTTTTGGTCAAATTTTGGTCTCAAGGTATGTTGGATCCATAAAAACAATTGAGATGTGTTCTTTCTTAATACATTTTCTGAAAGACTTTGTGTAGTATTGGTATTATTTCTTCCTTACATGATTGATAGACTCACCAGTGAAATCATCTGGGTCTAGAATTTCCTTTCTAGTGAGGTTTTGTATAACAAATTCAATTTATCAGATAGAAGTAGAACTATAAATATTTTCTATTTTATTTTGTGTCTGTTTTGGTAGGTTGTGTTTTTCAAGAAAATTGTCGATTTCATCTAGGTGACCAAATTTATTGGCATAAAACTGTTCATAATATTCTCTTATCAATCTTTTCATGTTCCATAGGATCTGTAGTGATAGTACCTCTGTTATTCCAGATATTGATAATTAGCATTTTCTCTGTCTTTTTCCTGACAAACCTGCTAGAGGTTTATCAATTTTATTATTTAAAAAAAAACACCTTTTGGTTTCATTGTTTTTCTATATTGTTTGTTTTCTACTTCATTGATTCTGCTCTTATCTTTATTATTTCCTTCCTTCTACTTATCTTCTGTTTAACTTTCTAATGTTTTTCTATCTTTTGAAGATGAAAACTTAGGTGATTAATTTTAATTCTTTCTTCTCTGCTCCTAAAATTATTTAAAACTATAAAGTTCCTTCTAAGTACTGCATTAGCTGAATCTACAAAATTTCATATATTGTATTGTCGTTACTATTGAGTTAAAAATTTTTAAATTTCCCTTTTAGTTTTTCTTTGACCCGTGAGTTACTTAAAACTGTATTATTTAATTTCCATATATTTGGAAATTTTCTAAATATCTTCTTGATTTCTAATCTATTTCCATTGTGGTCAGAAAACATGTTCTATAGCATTTCATTCTTTTGAAATTTATTAAGACTTGTTATTTGACTCAGCATATGATCCATCTTGGTGAATGTTCCATGTGCAGTTGGAGAAAAATATGTATTCAGCAGGCATGGTGTATGGTCTCTTATCAATGTCAACTTGGTCAAGGTCGTCGATAATGTCATTCAGATCTTCTATATTCTAAGTGAATCTCTGTCCAGGTGCTTTGTCAATTACTGAGAAAATCTGCAACTAGGATTGTAAATTTGCCTATTTCTCTATTTCTGTCAGTTTCTTTTTCATGTATTTTGAAGACCATGTATTGAGTTAGAGGTGTATAGATTTACTTATTTTGCCTTCATAATGTATTGACCCTTTTATCATTATATAATATCCCTCTTATTTCTGGTAATATTCCATGTCTTAAAGTCTATTTTGTCTGTATTAATATAGTTACTCCAGCTTTCTTATGAATTGTCTTTGAATGATGTACCAGTCAGTATTCTACCAGAGAACCAGAACCAGTAGGACATATGCATATATATAATTTATTTCAAGAAGTTAGCTTTGCAATTATGGGAATTGGCAAGTCCAATATCCATAGAACAAGCCAGTAGCCTGGAAACTCAGAAACTCTCCAGTAGGAGCCGAAGCTGCAGTCCACATGTCGAATTTCTTCTTCTTCTGGAAAGCCTCAGTTTTGCTGTTAAGGCCTTTCAACTGATAGGATGAAGCCCACCCATCTTATCAAGGATAATATCCTTCACTCAGTTAATTGATTGTATATGTTAACCACAACTGCAAAATACCTTCATAGCAACATCAAGGTTAGTGTTCAATTAAATAATTGGGCACTATAGTCTAGCCAAGTTGACACATGAAACTAACCATCATGAATAACATATCTTTTCATTATTTTACCTTAAAACTACTTGTGTCTTTGTATTAAAGTGCATCTCTTATTGCCAGCATATACCTGGGTCCTGCTTTTTTGTCCAGTCAGACAATCTTCATCTTTTAATCAAAGTGTTTAATTCATTTACATTTCACACAATTATTGAGAAAACTGGATTTAGGTCTGCTGTTTCCCTGTTTGTTTTCTCTTTATCTCATTGGTTTTCTTATTCATTTGTTCTTCCTTTCCTGACTTACTTGGGATTAATCAAATGTTTTTAAAAGTTTTATTTTGATTCCTCTACTGGCTTCTTAGCTATATTTCTTTGTATTTTTAGGTGTTGTTCCAGGTATTATAATATGCATCTTTAACTTATCACAATATACTTAGAGTTAATACTGTACTGTTTCACATAAAATATAGGAACCTTGCAATAAGATCCATTTACAATAACTCCCATACTTTGCACCATTTTTGTCACATAGGTAATAAGCCCCTTGATAGGTGTAGTAATTTTTGCTTTAAAGAATTTAAGAGAAGAAAAGACAAAATATACAGTCTTTTTGTAGTGTTTTTTTTTCCTTTTTTTGCAGTTTTACTGAGATATATCCACACACCATACAAACCAAAGTATATAATCACTGGCTCACAGTATCATCACATAGTTGGGCATACAACCCCATGATCAATTTTAGAACATTTTCATCACTCCAAAAAAGGAATAAAAATAAAAAAAGAAGACCCAAATCATCTCATACCTTTTATCACCTCCATTATTGGCCCATAGCATTGATGTAGTACATTTATTACTGTTGATGAAAGACTATTAAAATATTACTATTAACTATGGTCCATAGTTTGCAATAGGTACACTTTCCCCCATAAACCCCTCTATTATTAACGCCTTCTAATAGTGTCATACATTTATTTTAGTTCATGAAAGAACTTTTTTATATTTGTACAGTTAATCACAGTCATTGTTGACACAAGAGTCACTGTGTTATACATTCCCATGTTTTAACCTCCAACTTTCCTTCTAGTGACATACATGACTGTAAACTTCCCCTTTCCACCACATTCACACATCATTCAGCACTGTTAATTATTCTTACAATAACGCACTACAGTCACCTCTGTCCATTTCCAAACATTTAAGTTCAACCCAGTTAAACATTCTGCACATGTTAAGGAACCACTCCCCATTCTTTAGCCTCATTCTATATCGTGGTAACCTATATTCTATATTTTATGTCTATGAGTTTACATGTTATAATTAGTTCATATCAGTGAGATCATAAAATATTTGTCCCTTTGTGTCTGATTTATTTCACTTCTATCCTCAAGGTTCATCCAGGTTGTTGTGTGCTTCAGGACTTCAGTCTTTCTTACTGCTGAATAATATCCCATCATACGTATACAACTACAGTATGTTTGTCCATTCATTTGTTGATGGACACTTGGGTTGTTTCCATCTTTTGGCAATTGTGAATTATGCATAGTCTTTTATATTTAACCACATATTTCTCATTTTTTGATGATCTTTATTTTTTCCAATAAATCTGAGTTACCATCTGGTGTCATTTCCCTTCAGCCTGAAAAACTTCCTTTAACATTTCTTATACTGTAGGAGTGCTGGAAATGAATTCTCTTAGTTTTTAATCTTAAAATGTATTGATTTTGTCCTCATTTTTTGAAGATAGTTTTGCTGAAGATAGAAGTCGTGGTTGAAGGTTTTTTTTGTTTTTTTTGTTTTTTTACTTTCAGCATTTTAAGGATGCTGCTTAATTATGTTATGGCCTCCATCACTTCTTATGAGAAGTTGGCCCATCATTTGAATCATTCCTCTCTGGACGCTTTCAATATATTCTCTTTATTTTTGGATTTCAGCTGTTCAATCATCATGTGCCCAGGTGTAATTTTCTAAGTATTTGTCTTGCTTTGTGTTCACTGAGCTCCTTGGATCTCTAAGTTGATGTTGTTCACCAAATTTGTGTGAAGTTTTGGACATTGTTTCTTTAAATGTCTTTCTGCCCCATTCTCTCTCTCCTTTCCTTCTGTTACTCCAGTTACAATCATGTTAGACTGCTTGATGTTGCCCCACAGGTCATTTTTCTTTCATATTTCTTTAATATTTTTCTCTTAGCCCTTTGGATAAAATCACTTCTATTGGCCTATCTACAGATTTATTGGCTCTGTTTCGTGCCATCTCCAATCTGCTGCTAAGCCCATCCAGTAAAAACTTTTTATTTCACTTTTCATAATTTTCAGCTCTAGAATTTCCATTTGGCCCTTTCTTTATAGTGTTTTTTTTTAGTCTGCTGTGATTCACCATCTGTTCATTCATAATCCATACATTTTCCTTTAAGTTCTCAAACATATTTATAATAGCTGCTTTAAAATCTTTGTCTACTAATCACAATGTCTGGATCATCTCAGGATTGGAGTCTATTGACCACTTTATATTGAGTATGGGTCATAGTTTCCTATGTATTTCCATGTTTAGTGATTTCTGATTAGATACTGGACATTATGAATGATATGTTGTAGAGAGTTTGGATTCTATTATACTTCCTTAAAGAGTAATTTTTATTTTAGCTGGAAGCTAACTTGGCTGGACTCAAACTGCAAACTCTGTTTCCCCTATGGTGAGCAACATCTGAAATCTTGCTCAGTTCTTTCAGCTTCCAACTGCCTTTTTTTTTTTTTTTTTTTTTTTTTGGTCAGGCTGCATGGTAGATCTCTCATGCTCAATAGTTTAGCACGTGGCCAAGGACTTGAGCAGATTTTAGATACAGATTTTGGGGCTCATCCTCTCTTCAGTTCCCTCCTTTTCATGATCCCCACTACCAACTTTCTCATTGCTCTGCCCTAGATTGACCTCATACTATTAAGGCTGCAAATCCCACTGCTGCATTCACGTGGGTATTGGGGTATGCCCTCAGGGGGAGGGAGGAAGCTGCAAATCCACAAATCTCATTCCTCGCAGTTCATTTTTTCAAGGGTAGACATCCTTTCTGTTTCTGCCTGCTTTTAGTCATTCTCCCATGCATTGCTTTTTTCAATTTTCTTTTCAAATAATTGTATTTCTTTTTTAAATTATTTTGTCCAGATTTTATAGTTATTATCAGGGGAGGGGCCTAGTTTAACAAAGCTATTTTGCCATTACTGGAAGCCAGAACTTCATTGTCGTTTTCTAAATAGTGGGCCCAGAAAAATAATGTGACTAGTCCAAAGTCTTCTGGATAATAATCAACTTCAATATTCAAGCTCTTGCCACAGTTGAGTTCTTTCTGATTTGGAATGCCTCCATCTCCCTCCCTCTTCTCACCTACAAACAGTGTTACTCTGGATCTTATGTGAGGTGCAAACACTTCACTGACTGTCCATCCACAGATTACTCTTGTGCTTTTCTTCAACTGTCAGCACAGCCTAGGTATGACAGTGACTGTGGTCTGTACAGATGCTGGAGGAAGCCAGTGGTAAGGACATCATCAGTAGCACCTTGTTGTTTACCACTCACTCCTGGGGAGGCTGAGAGGGAGGCTGCAAAGTGCACAGGTTTTGGGGACCATGAGTGCTGAATTTGAGTCCTGAATCTGCCCTTAATAGTTATGAGATCTTATATATGGCTGTCATCTCTCTCAACTTCTATGTCGTATGTGTATATCTGAATGATAATTCATAGTAGTATGGTATTACTCTGATGGTATTTACTTTGTAAATTGTAGAGTTCAGCAACTCTTGATTGTTATCAGTGTTTGGTGAGAGTGGCCAGGACTGGGGTGTTGTTGGGGTATAATTGGGGAGAGGGAACCCTCCACCATCTGGGAGTTAAATTGGGTAGTAAAACCCACACAAAGGAAGGATGTAAAAGTGACCTGAGATCGTCCATAAACACAAAGCTGAAAAGATGTGGGTACTGGTCCAGTAACCACAGTGTACTCAGAAAGGCAGGACTAGGGTGAGAACATAACTAGAAACAAGAAGCCCAATTGTTTTGATGGTGCTCTGTCTGGAGAAAGATTGGGGTCCAAAGCCCTGCATAGTCTGGCCCCCGCCACTGAACCCTCAGAACTTAGCACACAGTAGCTACTTGTTGAATGAATGAATGAATGAATGAGCCAGTCACTCAACAGCTCTGAGAGGCATCCTATACTTCCTTAGTTTGTGATGCAGATCAAATGAGTCAGCTTAAGTGAAAGTGCTTCCTAAAATTGTAAAGCCCTACACAAGTGGTTCTTATCATCGAAGTGAAAGGTGGAAAGAACGGATGCAAAAGAGGGGGCAGAGGGGACGCGCGCCCCCGTGTGGAGAAGCTGGGCGGCGCCGGCGGCGGGTGCCGGAGCCGTGCGAAGCCAGCTGCGTGGAGTCTGGGCGCTCCCGGGCCTGCCCCAGCTCGCTCAGCTTTAATGGTTGCTCCCCGCCTGCCACAAAGCCCAGTTTCGTATGCAAAGGAGGAAGGGGCTTTATGTCCGCCCTCAGGCTCCCCGTAGCAGAGGAAAGTAGGTCCCGAGTTTGGTGCTTCGTGAACTCTAGGGCCCCCAAGGCAGACCAACTGGAGCAAGGAGGCAGAGGGTTGTTTTGAAATCCACTAGGTGGTCAGGATAAAGATTGTTCTTGTTCCAAAGTGAGGTCCAGCCTGCGTTTTGTGCTAGGCTCTGGGCGAAGACCTTTGCATCCAGTGTCAAGTTTTCCGTGTCCAGGTCTGTTTCCCTGCCCCCAGGCCCCTCCTCTCCTGCGGGCACCGCATTCTGTGAATTCATTTCCCATCCCTCATGCCAACTGCTGCCTGGTCCAGAGCAAAGACACTCAGCAAAGATTTGTGGAATGAGCAAATGAGCTCAGGTACCTCACAAGTACCCTCTCAGGTGGGCATTTTTTATTTGCATTTCCCTGAAGAAAAAATGGGGCCCAGAGAGGTTACCTGCCCAGGATCACACAGCCAGTAGGTGAGCAGGTTGGGGGAGCTGAATGCATAAAACAAGCTTCTCACAGGAGACTGCCTGCACCTTATGGGCTTTCAATAGTCAGCTCCAGGGCAGGGGGCCCACCGCAAACAGCCAGGCCTCACTCCCACCCACCGGGGATCAGAGCAGACCAACAAGGAACAGGCCTGTTGGTGTCTGGTGCCTGCCAAGCTGTCGAGGCGGTAGCAGCTGTTCTGGTCCCTTCTGCCATCCTGAACTCCAGTTGCCTGGAAGCCTCAGACAGCACAGCCTCAGCCTCTTCTCGGGGTGGCTCTGAGATAGCGCTTCCCAGCCTTCTACACAGCAGGGCAAGCTGGAAAATGGTACCGTATGGTGCTCTGAAGGAATCAGATGGGCTGCTCTCAGCCAGAAGCTATGGCTGGGGGAGGGGGCAGATGCCCTGGGACATCCCCACCCCTTTCACCATCTGGAGGATGGGGGATCCCTACCTCAGCAACATACCTGTCACCCACTCTTTGCACACCATAGGAAACCTGTTTTCAAGGAGGTGGAAATGCTCAGCAGTCCCAAATGCCCTGCATTTTGGAGAGGTGGGAAAATTGGCGCATTCAGAGTTACATAAACCCAGGTTCAAACCCTGCTGTGTAGGTCCTTGCTAGCTATGTGACATGGGGCAAGAGATAAGCTCTCTATGAACAGATCCTACCAAACTTCATTTGGCTCTCACTGCCTGCCAGGCTGTGGGATAAGCACTTTAGCCCCACCTCCCCAACAACCTATGAAGTACCCATTTCACAGATGAGAAAACCGAGGCTCTGAGAGATCATGTAACTTGCCAAGGTCTCACAGCTGAGCTGGGGTATGGACAGTACCAAAATGGGGAGGAAGCATTGGAAATATCTAATATCTACTTTCCAGAGCTTTCTGAAGAGTAAATGGGATCTCATGTGGAAGGTCCCTGCCTAGCCCAGGTGGGAACTCTTAAATAAGACTCATTCCAGTTTTATCCCCTCATCACCCTTCTTAGGAAACCAAACCGTGGTTCCCCATTCTTGCCACAGGGTGTCTCCACACCCCTGCACAACAAGCCACCCAGGGCCCTGCTACCTTGGAGGCAGCCCTTCTGTGGGTCTCTGGCCTAGATCACTCCTGCTACTGATGAGACTGTTTCCTCCAGTTTGTGAGCTAGGGGCTGCCATCTCCCTCCCCACTCCTCACTCCTCTGCCTCATGGGCTGGGCTGAGCTCCTGGCCTGGAGCAGGTGTCATTTTCCACGCAGGCTCCTAGGTAGCCTCATCTCTGACCTCCTCCAAGCCCCCACCCCCACCCTGCACCCCGCACCCCCTCGCACACACACAAACACCTTGTCAGGTGCCTCAGGCAATGCCTCAGTGTCCTGAGATTCAGAATGAAAAGGAGCTTTCAGGAAATCCTGCGCCCTCTGAGGTGGACTCATGCCCCCTGTGCCGGAAATAGTAACTGGCGACCTCTTCTTACTGTCTACAACTCACAAGCTCATGAACTTCTCTCCCTGTGAGGGCAATTAGAATAGGAGAATTAGCTCCTTTTGGAAGGTTAAATGAGACCATGTAGGTGAAAAATATTTTGTAAGCTCTTTATGGCAATATAGATGTTGGTTACCAAAGGCAGGGAAACTGAGGCCCACAAAGGCTCCATGGTTTGCCCAAAACCACACGGCAAGTCAGTGGTGGGATCCTGAGAGGAGTCTGGGTCTCCTGATCCCAACCTAGGATCCCACAAAGTCATGCTTGGCTTTGGGACAGTCTCCTCTGTATGTCCCCATCCTTGGGGGGGGGTGAAAGAGTAGCAGAAGAGAGATCCTGGGGAGGAAAAGGAAACAAGAGATGAAGGGGTTAAGGGGACTGAAGGCTATTAACAGAAGGGTAGGAAAGGAGGAGGCCAGGGAGGGATCTGGCTTTGGTTAGGCCTCTAGGCCATCTGGAGAATGAGCCTGGCAATTGGTTGGTTTTAAGGGGGACAGATGGCATTGGTTATGGGGGCTTTAATGGGGCAGAAGGGGCTCTCCCCACTGCGTCTCTGAAACGGGTTGGGGTTGGGGACCTCTTTCCTAGCAATCTGGACAAATTCCATTTGCTCCAACCCCCACTGTGCCTTCCCGCCTGCAATACAGAACCTCATCTCTACACACCCCTGTCAAAATCTGCGAGTAGTCTGGGAGGATGCACCAGCACCAAAAGGGGAGCCTCTGCTCACTCTGCAGGAGCCACGAAGTACAGTGGACCCAGCCTGTAGCTGCTGCATGAGGGGCGCACTGCCATCCAGCCCAGGGAATGGTAAACAGACAGTTGGTTGACCCTGGCCACGTCCCATGCCAGCCTTGCACCCAAGCCAACTGCAGGACCTCGGGCTGTCATCACATCACATTCTTGGATGCCCAGGGGCTTAGAGACAACTCTGTCCAAACCCTTCAACAGAGGCCCAAGGCCACACAGCTAACAGATCTCGGTGCTTGAACCTGAACCCAAGACTCCTGGCTCTTGATCCAGTACCTTTTCATAACCACAGTCCATCACACAGCCTCTCTGGATCTGTTTCCTCACCTGACTGACAATACTTGCTTGGCCTCCCTCACAGCTAAAACAGAATGAAATTTTGATTGCAAAAGACTTTGGAAAGTTAAATGCACGTCTCAAATGATTGCAGCATTATTGCAGTTTTTTTGAGCAGAGCTGGGAAGCCTATGAAGTTCCCCTGGAATGCCCTTGGCTCTGCTTTGTGGAGGAGCCCAGCCTGACACCCCATGTTCCTGGCAGTCCCTCT
>PVKY010010490.1:0-12593 GCA_004027775.1 Bradypus variegatus
GCCAGAAGAACCGAGTTTTCTGCCCTGAAGTGGTTATGTGGATGTGCAGAGCAGCCACTCGCAGGCCATGGTCACCCCACACCTCTCGGGAATGCTGGGGCCTGTCGGCCTCAAGTTTGCTTCTCAGTGTCCACACCCTTGGGCCGTGTTTGTAAAGGGAAGGCATCTGAGACCCAGGGAGGAGCTGTGGGGCACTGAATGGAGGTTTGCAAGAAGGCTTCTTAGTAGTCAAAGGAGCCTCACTTTCCGATACCTTGGAGAACCTCAAAGCAGGAAAGGAGGCTTCTGCCAGGTGGCTAGCTTATGCCATTTTCCACTCTCCCACCACCTCATCTCCGCAGCTCACAGAGTGGGGCGATTCTCCAGTGTGGGTTGACCCATGCCTCCTTACCTGCCTCTGCACCCAGCCAGGTATGGGGGTTGGGATGGGCAGGATTTGGCAGCATGTGTTCAGGGACCACAAAGACATGGCTCCTCCGCTTTTTCTTCCATTTTTAGTCTCAATTCCTGGCTCAGCTCAGAATAACCTCATAGTTGGGGGAGGAGGGCAGGGAGGCAACAAGCCCACCCCTCAAGCATCCAGGCTGGGATGCCCCGGGGCTAGGCCAGCCCTGTTCTGAGACTTGTACAGGGGACAGGTTCTGCTTGTTGTCTCGCTTCAGGTTGATCTGGCTTCTCTTGTACTTATCCAAGTCCGCCAGCCTCCAGGGCCCACTCACTCCAGGCCTCTTCCATGAAGTCCTCCTGAACTGCTCTTGCATCTCTAGAGCCAGGCAGCAGAATGGTTTACGTGGGTTAAGAGTGCAAGCACTGGGGGCCTTGCAGATAACCCACAGGCCCACAAAGGATAGGGACCCCATGACAAAGTTTACTCGGCTCAGTGGCCATGTTGGAGAACGTGTGGCAGGTGCGGGGTGCAGGCTGTGCCCCCTTGTTATCATCACGTCCCCCTAGGCCTGCCACCTCCGGCTCCTACCTCTGCAGGGAGGGGGCACACTGGTGCTGCAGCTGGATAGCCGTGTCCCTCTGCTGGGTCAGCATTTCCATCTGCTTCAGCAGCCGCTGGGTCTCCTCCTCCAGCTGCTCCATGCAGTTTAGGTCTGAGCTGTGGATGGCGACCTTCTCGCTGTACCTCTTCCGCAGGGCATCGTAGTCCTTCTTGACCACTCCAGCTTGTCCAAGGCCATGTCGTACAGCTTGTTGAGTATCTCTGAGGACCCACTGTGCTTCAGCACCTGGGGACAGAGAGTCGCACTTACTAAGGGCTGGGTGGAGGAAGAAGCCCAGAGCTCACCACGCCCACTCTTCTGTCTGTCTGATTCCACAGGCCTGGCAGTCCCACAAGGTTGATCCATTCAAATTTATTCTTTCACAAATATCTATCAAGTTCTGTGCAGAAAACAGTTAACCTAGCAGGCCTAAGGCTTCTATCTTTTGCAAAGCTGGACCTTGGATGCATCCAGAAACTTGAAGGGTAAAGAACATCCTACACTGACATAAAACGTTCCCTAAATGACCCATGTGGCTCAGTGCCTCAAATGAACCAACAATGTGGTATGCTCCAAACACCTGCTCTCCTTCTGGGAGCCTGGAGTGTTGGCACATGCTAGGCAGAGGGTGCTTGCATGGCCAGCTTCCAACAAAAACCCTGGGCACCGAGCTTCCCACTGCCTGCCCTTGTTGATGGCACTTTGCCCAGGTTATCACAACTCAGTGTCAGAGGAATTAAGCATGTCCCCTGGGACTCCATGGGGAGAGGACTCCTGGAAACTCGAACCTGGTTCTGTGCACCTTTTCCCTTTGCTGACTTTGCTCTGCAAGCTTTTACTGTAATAAATCTTCACCGTGAGTGCAGCTGCATACTGCACCCCGTGAGACCTCCTAGCCAACCACCGAATCTGGCGAGAGGGAAGGTGCTGGGGGCCCTACCACAAGTACCTAGTATGTCTCCTCCTCTCTGTTCCAGATGTTGGGGACACTGGCCAGGACAGGTAGAGACAGTGCCCTTAGGGACTTTATATTCTAATGGGAGGAGACTGATAGACCAAATAAATAAAATAGAAGAAAATGATTTCTGAGCATGATAAGGGCTATCAAAGAAATTAAAAATAAAATAGAATATTGAGCCAGTGAGAGACTTTTGAGCAGCAGGGGGTGAAAAGGTGAGGAAGAGGCTAAGGCCTGGGGAGACCTCTCCAAGAAGGTGACTCTGAGCTTGGATGTGGATGAAGAACAGTGGCCAGGAGCACACCTTGAGATCATTAAGAGACTCTCCTACTGTAATAAAGCATTAGTTTTCACATTTAAATCTTTCAACCTCTTGGGATATACTTTTGTGTATGGCATAAGATGGAGATATAACATCATTCTTTTCCATAAGTCACCTGGCAGAGGAGAACTGGGCTAATGAGTGCACGGCAAACTGCAGACACCTGAATGTGTTCAGGTGCAATCACCTGATGCAGGGCCCACCGCTGACAGGTAGGGATGCCCCACAGCCATACAATGAGTCAATGGAGAGAAACCCCCACCCCCAACTTCCAGATGAAGCATACCCTGTACCCAAATCTAGAAAAGGTCCAGCATCTACACTGGATTGTCCTTATTCATGGGAAATACCTCAAAAATTCCAATAAAAACATTTCCAAATTTTCACTTACCAAGCATCCCCTAAACCAGGTGAGAACCCCACTAGCCCCAGATTACTGAAGGAAAAAAGCATCACAGTCATTCTCCAAGTTGTTCACAAGGGGGCAGCCCTGGGTAGACCAGTCAAATGCTCTCCTTCTCAATTGCCTTATAAGCTTCATTAAGAAACAAAATAATTTAAAAAGTGGCCTGGAGGTGACATAAACAAAAACATCTTCTGGGCCTTGGCCTGCTACAGCCCACTTTCACTGGAGTCTACAAGATGGCTTGGCATCTCTTTATTGGGAAATCAGTCTCCCAGAAACCCCAGCCCTGAGGAGTTTGGACCAGGGACTGCCTGACAACCAGGGACAATTCAGGACCTAGTGAATCAGGCTGTCAGGATGGACCACAAGTTCCTGGACAGCCAGGGAGGTCAGGAGAAAGCCCAGGGATCCTTTCTGATGCTCAATCCAGCTTTGATAAGATGGCAGAATCTTGGGGTCAGAAGGGACTTGGGAACAACAGGCCAATACCCTGTTCTGTTTCCACACATTACACCCATGGCACAGCCCACCCCACAGGCAAAGACTCTGCACTAGGTGTTGCTTACCCAGCCAAAATCACCTCCCTGTAACTTCTAACCCCGGTTCTCCTTCCAGCCCTGGAATCATACAGCACAATCCTTTTTCCACAGGACAGACAGCCAAAGAGGTGTTCTCAGGCTCAAACACATCTAATTTTTTGCTACTTGTAGGGCTCAGAGGCCACCTCTGTGCTATGCAATCAATAGCCTCTGAAGAAATCTGGGGGAATCACGGCCCTCAGCTATCTCCAGGGAATTTGAAAAACTCTCCTAACTCTTGGTCCAGAACTTTTCCTTTATATCATTAGAAGATAAAGCTCTTAATAGCTAGTTTCCAATCCAGAGTCATAGTCAATGGTAAGACATAAAAACACACACAACTGCCAAACGGTTAGCTTTCCAGCCAAAGGCTAGTGAAAGTCAAAGTGGAAGAATATTTAAATGTGGCCTAGAATTTCAATGCAAGGAATGTAAAGAACTTCTGCACCTGGAGCAGGCAGTGGTCTTTAAAGCTGACTCCCGGGGCTTGAGTGTCAGACAGTCTGCCTGGGAGGAGAGGGTGGGAGTGGTGGCGGGGGAAGCCGGGACGCAGGGTTTGGTTCCACACACACAGCACCGAGTTGCTCCTGCACAAAGGAAGTGACAGAGAAGAGAAGGCCCTCGGAGCTGTGCCCAGCATGGGTAAGAAATGCTGGTTCTATGGGCTTTTCCTGCCTTCCCTTCCTCCCTCCAGGCCCGTGTAAGGGCTTTAGCCTGGGGGTCCTGGGAAAAGAAAGCCAACTTCCATAAATTACAAAACACAGAGGGCATTGAAACAATGAAGAGAGAGGCTTTTCCGGTCTTCTAAGTTTCCCGAATAAACTGACAAAACCTATAAAGAGAGAAAATATGCGTTGCCTTGAACCCAGAAATTTTATCTCTAAGAATCAAACTTAAGAAAATGCACAAAGGAGTAGGAAGACAAACAGCATGGCCACTGAAAGATTAATGTTAACAGGGCAAGAGTGTGAACAACCAAGACACTGAGCACACTCAGAATGGGGTTAGGCTGCTCCTGACAATGAAATGACAGAACACCTTGTTGGGTGTTTTGCATTTAGAGAAGAATATAGGAGACCCATGATATACTGTTGGGTTGAAAAAAAGAAAAAGGCAGGTTGCAGAAAATGAAAACAAACTCCATGTGTGTGTGAAGTCTGACCCAGAAAAGTATCTACAAGAAGAGAACACAGGGGTTAAGAGAGGTTATCTCTCAGAAGTGAGCCTGGGGCTGCAGGAGGGCCTGGTGTTCTCTGTCTTTTTTGCTCCTCTGTTTAACCAAAGTATATGTATTATTTCAGTAAAGAAAACAGACAGGCAAATATCCTCTACACTGCTTCCCGGCCATGGCTGGCAGCTTCTGCCCGTGGTTGCTGGGGCATTCCTGGCATGCCCCGGAAGAATCCAAGAAGGCGCATCTGGAGATGGCACACAGAGGATGCGGCCCTCCCCACCCCTCTGCACACACACAAGTGGCCTGAATGCTGCTCTCAGGTCCCGGCCCACCGTGCCTCCTCCCACCCAAGGCTGCCTCATTTCCTCTGAGATAAATCATACAGACGGCAGGAGAGCCCCACAAATCCCTCAAGTAAACATGAAAGTTAAACAGCACCATTTACCCAGCAAGGGCCTCTTCGGGTTGACAAGGCATGGGAGGAACCGAGCAACAAAACCGCCTTGTCCGTGGAGGTTGACCTTTGCCCTCCAGGCCCCGGTTGGGGGGGGCAAACCTGGGGCCCTCCTGCCCAGGCTGAGGGGAGCAGGCATCCCTGGCAGCTCAGAGACAAACTCCCCCGGGGCAGCCGGGCCCCCTCTCCTCTTGGGGTCCGAAGGTAGCAATTGCTGGGCGGCACCGGTCCAGCCAAATGGACCCAGGAAACACAACAACCAGGATTTAACCCTCCCGTCTAAGGAACAAGCCTTCAGGAAAAGGAAACCAAGGATGGGACAAAGGGGTGGGACAGAAAAAATATCTTCCCACTTCAGTTAGGGAGTGGGGGAGACAAGCAAGGGAATGGGAGGTGGTAATTTCAATCTGAACTCTGTAAAAGCTGAGTAAATCCCACAGAAAATCAGATTGGGAGGCAATGAAACTTTATGCCTCATGAGGGCAGTTCCTTTTCCTTTTTTTTTATGATGAGGCAATAAATGGAGTCTTTTTATTTATTTACTTTTTTGAGATATAATTCACCCTTTTAAAGTGAAACTTCAGTTAGTGTTTCGTGTATTTATAAGGTTGTGCAACTACCACCACTACCCAATTCTGGAACATTTTCATCACCCCAAAAATAAATCCCTTACCCATTAAGCTGTCACTCTGTCTCCCTCCCCTCAGGCCCTGGCAATCACTCATCTGCCTTCTGTCTCCATGGCTTTCCCTCTTCTGGGGATTTCACATGAATGGAATCCTGCAATATGTGATCTTCTGTGTCTGGCTTCTTTCATTCAGCAAAATGTGTTCAAGGTTCATGCACATTGTAGCGTGCACCAGAACTTCATTCCTTTTTATTGGTTGAGTAATATGCCATTGGATGAACAGACCACATTTTGCTTATCCACTCTTCTGTCAGTGGACATTTGGGTTGGTTCTGCCTTTTGGCTATTATGAATAATGCTGCCATGAACATATGTATGTACAGATTTTCCCTACTTCTGTCCCCTGAAAAGACCTGGGAGCAGTGATGCCCCAATATCCACGAGCATACCCAGCACTTAGATCTTACCTCTCAATTCCATTCTCCACTAAAGGAATGAGAGCTCCTTGGAGAAATGATTTCCCGGGCAAGGGCAGGGAAAGTATAAAAATGTGCCTGGAACATCTTGTGCCAGGGAGCAGGGAAATGTCAAAAAGACAAACGCAAGGCTTAAGGGGGTTCCACTGGCCATAATGGATTATAACCCAGTAAATAAAACAGAAAACCATATGTCCATGTAGAGATGGACTTTGGCCTGGAGCTGTTCTCCAAATTCAGTAAGAATAAGCTCTGAAAGACAGCATTTGTACAGGTCAATCTGCAAAAATTGGGAAAGGTATATTGTGTGTGTGTGTGTTCTTGTTGTTGTTGTTAGCTCTTGGCATTCAAGAAAAGCTCTTATCATAACACTAGCTGGATACAAGCTTAAGGAATACCTCAGAGTCTAAATTCCAGCAAAAACACATTAAAATATCAAAATGTCCAGGTTTCAACAAAGGATTACAAAATATACAAAAAAAAAAAGCAGCAGCAGCAGCAGTGGTGCAGGCAAAGGAAAGATTAAAGCATTAGAAACCATCAACAAGGATGATCAGACCTGGGACATACCAAAGATTTTAATAAAACAAACAAACAAAAACCCATGTTCAAAGAGCTAAAGGAAACCAGGAAAAAAAACAGGTTAAAACAGAAAAGAATAGCAATAGAGAGATGGAAATTATGAAAAAGAACCAAACAGAGCTGAAGACCACAGTAATGGCAATTTAAAATTCCCATAAGGGATTCAATAGCAGACTGGAGCCACAAAAATCAGCTGAACATGAAGATTATACAATTGAAATAATACAGTCTGAGGAGCAGAAAGAAGAGAGAAGAAAAGCGAAAGGAGTCTGAGTAGCCTTGAGACACCATCAAGCGTATCATTATATGCATTGTGCAAGAAGACAGAAAATTAAAATAAATTATGGCTGAAAACTTCCCAAATTTAACACAAGATGTGAATATACCGATCCAAGATGCTCAATGAACTCAAAATTAGATAAAGCCAAGTAGACCCACAGTGTAGTATTTTATAATCAAATCATCGAATGCCAAAGATAAAGAGAGAATTCTGAAAGCCACAAGAGAGAAGCAACATGCCACACACAAGGGAGCCTCAATAAGATTAAGTACCGATTTCTTGTCAGAAACCATGAATGTAGTGGGATGATATATTTAAAGTGCTGAAAGCAAAAAACCATCATGCAAGAATTCTATATCCAGCAAAACTATCTTTCAAAAATAAGGGAGAAGTTAAGACATTCCCAGGTAAGCAAAAGCTGAGGGAGTCCATCAGTTCTAGACCAGCCCTAGAAGAGATGCTAAAGAAAATTCTGCAGGTTCAAAGCAAAGACACCAGACAACAGACAAAGCCACATGAAGAAATTAAGAATCACCAGTTTTAAGTCCACTTTTTACTTCCTACAGGATCTAAAAGTCACATGCATAAAATATAATGAGAAATCAGTGGGTTTTGAATCATAATGTATAAACCTGCAATGTGTGACTACAAGTATATAAAATAGCTTGTGATATCATTGAAAGTAAGTTAGTACCTATGCAAATAAGTTATATATTTATACTAATTATAGGATGTTAAATTTAGGCCCCATGTCTTATTTTCTACAAAGAAAATATAGGAGAACATGCATGTGCATAGAGACAGAAATTAGAATACAGTTGTCAGGGGTGGGGAGAGAGGGAACAGGGGAAGTCGGGGGTTATAGTATGTAATGGGCACAGGGTTTCTGTTTGAGGAGATGGGGATTTTAGCAATGGCAGGTAGTAAGGGTACCACATGAAAATATGAGTAATCCCACCGAATGACACGCTTGGGAGTGGTTGAGATGGGAAAGTTTATGTTGTATATTTGTTCCCACAATTAAAAAACAAAACAAAAACAGTGAACAACTACAGAGACAAAGATGATTATATGCAATATATGTTCCTGGATAAGATCTAATAAAGGGGGAGAAAAGGCCCAAAAGGACATTTTGGGGACATTTGAAATAACTGGAATATAGATGGAAGCTTAATTATCAATGTTAAATTTCTTAAACTTGAAAACTGCGTAAGTTTTCTTAGGAAACGTACAAGGCAGTGTTAAGTATTCAAGGAGCATTATGTATACAACCTACACTTAATGTTAGAAAATGGATTGATAAATAGACACCTAGATGGGTATAGATAGATGGAGTGACAGACAGATGCACAGATAGAATGAGAATGGCAAAATGTTAAAATTTGTGGATATGGATATTGGGAGATAGAGGTATTTGTAATTCTCTATATGGGGTTTATATTATTTTTGTAACTATCTGGTAAGTTTGAAAGTATTTCAAAATAAAAAGTTTAAAAATAGTAATAATTGGCTTGTTATCTTCAAAAACCTCAAGGTCATGAAGGTCAAGCACCATTCCCAACTGAAGGAGATTAAAGAGACATGACAGCTACATGCTCTGATAAATACAATCTGAACTGGACCCTTTTCCTTTAAAGGACATTGCTGAGACAATTGGCAAAATTCGCACAGGGTCTGATGATAAGATGGAATTAATGTATCAGGCTAATTTCCTGATGCTCATGATTGTTTTGCTGTTCTTAACATGGGAGAATAATCTTGTCTGCAGGAAATATGCTTTAGAGCATGCAGGAGTAGGCTGTCATCCTACTCTTGAATAGGCGGAAGTTCTTTGTACCATACATGCAACTACTCTATAAGTTTATAACAGCTTTTAAAACTTTCAAATGCAAACAAAGCAATGAATGTAAAGTCCTGCTAAATTATCAGATGAGTTTAGACTGTTGCACAACAGCTTTGTTTCAAACAAAACTGTACAGACCTGCTTTAACTTCCAAGAGGCCATAAATGACTTCTGATGGCCCTGGGCTATGTGCTCAGTGGAGTTTCTGTCTCGCTTGGGGAATGCCTTCCAACTCCAAACATCCAAAGCTTCTATAGACTCAACATGGCACCAGCCCTTTCCCTGCACCTGGGCAGCTGGGACAGTTCCTGATCATAAGCTATGAGAGCAGAAGAACTTACCCAACGCAACTCACAGCCTGGGTTCTGACTGTCCTGCTACTCGTGCCTTCTGTTAGTGTGAACCAAGAGCTGAATGCAGAGAAGAAACTAGCCTGGAATGGAGAGAGCACCAGGAACACAGGACACGCTCCCACCCAAAATAATAATGATGAAAACAGCTCCATCTCATATTTGCACAGAGCTTAATACTTCCAAGCCTCTTTCCAACTGTAACCTCACCTGATCCAAACAAAGGAAATAAGCTACAAAAACCTGACACTGCAGATCAAGTCACACCACTAGGATACACACCGCATTGCACCACGGACCTCCTGCTCAGTAACTCCTGCAACATTTGTAATGATACATAGGTGTGTGTGTGATTATTTGATAAACACTCATCTCCCCCATTGGACTGCAGGCTCCAGAAGAGCACAGGCTGAGTGTTTGCTCATGGAATATCCCAGGGCCTCACAGGAGGCAGACACCCAGGAATACCTGTTAAATGATCACATGCATGGACAGATGGATGGATGGATGGACAGATGGATGGATGGACGGGTGGACAGATGGACAGATGGGTGGGTGGGTGGGTGGTGGAAGGAAGTAGGGAAGGGGGCAGGCTGGCTTGTTCTGCCCCCAGCCACCCAGCCCAGCTCTACTGGCTGCTACTGGGCCCGGAAGTTGCCAATCTCCTTCTGGTCGTCCTCGTGGAGCCACTTCATGTCCTCCCATGACTGCTGCAGCAGGTTATGCTCACACAGCAGCTGCCCATTCTCCCTCCTCAGCATGTCCACATCATCCTTCAGCTGCATCTGGTCACTCAGGAGCCAGCTGTGGAGTGTGCTGAAAGCCACTCACAGTGAGCTCCAGCCAGCCTCCCACCCCCACCCCAAGGCATGGCCCCTCCAGGTCCCAACACTCCCCAAAGGCCAGATGGGAGCCGACATGACCAGGTCAATAGCACTCAGAGGGAGACCTGAAGCTGGTACCAGCCAAATTCCAGAAATACCCGAACCATTTATATAAAACCTGACACCAAAAAGGCACATGTACAAAGACCAAGGAAAGGAGGCCAGCCCCTACCTGGTACACACCTGACACCTCCCAGGACTGAGGCCTGGACAAACACTAGCAGAGGGGCAGGCAAAGAGGAACATGCCCATGTGCCTGTCCTGTGGCCACATGAGGTGGCAAAGCCCCAGACAGTGATCCAGGAGCCCAGTGGTCTGCCTGGCTATTGCCTCGTGCTTTAAATCACTCTCCCATCAACCTTGCTTCTGAAGCTGGCAGTCAGAAGGTGCCAAAGATTAATAGCCTCATTTTACACGTAGGAAAACTGAGGCAGCCCCAAAAGCACAAGGTGGTACTGACAGCAGAATGCTTGCTGAGTGGGAGAGGCAGGACTAGAGCCAGAAGCCTTGGACAAGGGAAAGGGTGGCAACCCCTGGATGTTGGGAGCCCTGGCCATGCAGGCCACTCACTGGTAGAAGTTGGTCTCCTTGGCCACCTCCTCGCACCTCTTCAAGGCATTGGTGTGCTGGTTCTGGAGGCTCTGCAGGTCCGACATGGCCCGCACACACTGGATCTTCAGCCTCTCATAGTCAGGGTTCAGCCTGTGGTAGGGCCTGACCCAAAGGAAGCAGCCCATGACCACAGGCCCCAAGCATCATACTGACAGTGGAGGTCTCTCAACTGGGAGGCATGTGCCAGCCCCTTCACAAAGCTTCCCTGGATCACCTAGGTCCAGCAGTCCCCAAATACTGGTCTGTGCACCAACCTCACCTGGGGACTTGTTAGACCCAGAGGTCCTGGCCTCCCCCTAAATCAACAAAAACAGAATCCCCCAGGTGGAGGGAGCCTTGGTTGCCTGAGCTCCCTGCATGTGCCTAGAGAGCTGAGAGCAGGAGCCACCTTGTCTTCTAGGAGCTTGCCAGGGACTGTGCAACAGGCCAGCAGGCACAGTGGGTGTGTCTGGCACCTGTGCCAAGGCCCTGGCATTCCCCACAATGGGGTGAAGTTTCTCCTCTTTAGACCAGTGAGTCTCAGACTTGGGGGCTCATTGAAATACCACTGTCCAGACCAATTACATCAGCATCTCTGGGGGTGAGACCCAGGGATCAGGAGTTTATAAAGCTCCCCAGGTGACTCTTAACAAGGTGAAGCTAAAGCTGAGAACTAGAGCCAGGAGCAGAGGTTCTCAGTGTGCGTTCCAAAACCATCGGCACCGGTACCAACTGGGAACTTGTTAGTGATGCAAATGATGAGGTGCTCTGGGGGAGGGGGTGGGCAGGGATGGCTAGAGGACCAGTTAACCTGTGCATTAGCAAGCCCTCCCAGGTGGTTCTGATGCACACTCAAGAGCAGGTCAACTAGCTTTTTTTGTAAAGGGCCAGACAGTAATTATTTTAGGCCATGTGATCTGCATCGTCTCTTTGCAACTATTCAGCTCTGCTTTTGCAGCATGAAAGCAGCTACAGCAATATGCAAAAGAAAGAGTGTGGCTGTGTTCCAATAAGACTTCATTAAAAAAAAAAAAAGGAATGGCCTGGATTTGTGGACTCCTACTCTAGAGCATCCCTGATTTCACTCACCCTGCCTTTATGACATCTGACTGAGGGGTATATTCTCATAAAAAGCAATCTCAAGAACCAGGCTTTGCAGCTCTGACATCATCCCAGAGGAACCTTCCTTAGAAGGAGGCACAAACCCTTGATGTTCTCTAAGGAAAGAAGTTAAACCAACCCTCCTCCCCTCAAGACTCCTGTCAGTATTGCCTGAGACTCCTGCTTCCCTCCTCCTCCATGGAGCCCTCCTGGACTGTGCAAGTAGATAAAGACTCTTCCTCTGCCCCACCCTGTGGCCACACTTCCCTGCTATCTACTGCTAGTCCTAGTGAAAGAGGCAGGCAGAGATTTTCTTCAAAACAACCAAGAAGCCAAATGGAATAGACTCCCCCTGAATCACAGATATGACAATGGGAGGACTGAGGTGTAAAATCACAGAGATCCACTCAACTGTGAGGCCAGCTGGGGTCTTCTGGGAGGCAGCAGTGCACACACGGACACACACTGAGATAAACAGACCTACTGAGGGCTCAGCAATGGGGTGCCTGTGGTTGTTAGCACAGGGGCCTCACATGGCACCATAGGGTGTCAGAGGGGGGGCACTCTCCTGGGGTGGGGAGGTGGATCCAGAAGGGAAGTGATGGGCCCAAGGCCAGACAATCAACCAGTAAGGAGGCACCAAGGTAGGACAGGCCCCTCTATCTGCAGCCAAGACCACTGCCGAGACCATCACCAAACGGTCATCCACAAACACACTGTCATGGCCTCTACTTGTATGACAAAATGGACAGACGGACACACACAAACACACCCACCAGGAGCCTCTCCATATGACAGGACAGATGGGCACATACAAGCACACCTGTCATGGGCCTCTCCATATGACAGGACAGACAGACATACACAAGCACACCCATTGGTGGCCTCTATGCATGTATGACAGGGCAGACAGACACATACACACACACACCCATCGGGGGCCTCTCCATATGGTAAGACAGACAGACATACACAAG
>PVKY010010491.1:0-12633 GCA_004027775.1 Bradypus variegatus
TAAAGCAAGAGGACAAGCAACTGGTCATTCCCTGACTCCTGCAGAGTGAAGTTTACGCTCAGCCTCGGCTGCCTCCACCTCCATCCCAGGAGCCTTGGCAATGGCTTCCCAAGGCCAGACGAGGACACATGGCCCCGGAGATGAACTCCTTCCACGGCGTCACAGCCGAGGGCCCAGCCTCAGAGCTGGGGGGCCGGGCCTGTCCCTAGTTTGTCTGTCTCTCCCACTGCCAGTGGGAGACCTCTGGCTCCATGTTGGGTTTTGCCAAGCCCACTGGACACGTGCCAGGGGTGGCACCACTCCCGATGACAGCTGCACAGAAGCAACAGCTTAGGAGCCTTTAACGAACACGCCATAAGAGGCCACAAGGCACAGACTTAGATGGGACCTGCTGCATTTCCTTTCTTTAAAATGAAGGGAAAAAAGATGTCAACAAGTTCTTGTAGACAGGGAGGATTAAATGCAATCTGTGATCCTGGACTGGATCTAAAAATGGAGAAGAAAATGCCCAAGAGGACATCATTGAGCCAAGAGAAGAAACTGGACTACGGACTATACACTTTCGGTCACGTGAAAGGTCTTGAACTTGAGCTTGACAGCGGTTGCATAAGTTGCATAAACAAGTGTCCTTGTTCCCAGAAAAGGGACCTGGAAGTGCTGAGTGTTAGAGGAGCATGCTCTACACAACCTGCTCTCGAGATTTAGTGATAGATGGATGGCAGATTATAGATGGATTGACAGAGAGAAGACAGATATGATAAATGAGTAGACAGGACAGAAAGACAGACTGATAGAATGATATAACAAATGCAGAAAAATGCTAGTGGTTGGTAAATGTAGATATTTGGGTGAGGGGTACCCTGGTGTTTGATGTATTGTTTCATTTTTGCAATCTTCCTGTAAATTTCAAATTATTTCGAAATAAAAAGCATTTTTTTTAAAGCCCATTTATTTTCAGAGCATAATGTCAGGTGACATTTCCAGGCTGGCAAACAGCCCGAAGTGTACAATTGTTAATACCATAAAATTGTCCGTATTTACAGAGATGTGCTTGGAGGACCATCAACCAGAGGGTAATGTGGGCTTGCGTGTAATTTTACTTTCTCCCCCCCAATAATGCCTGAGTTGTTCTTAATTATAATGCGCATTTAATACAGTAAGAAAGTAATTTAACTGCCCTTCCAAACTTTTTTAGTGGGAAACACCGGTATAATCGACTCTGGTAATATTTAACTATCTTACAGCATTTACAAGTCTTTAGTTTTTAAGCATTAAAAAACGAAACACAGCACCATTCTCTGAGTGTGATTTTTGCCACCCAAAGTTTCAGCAAAATATAAATGACACTTCTGCCCTTTCTTTTTTACTGACAACAATACTGAGTTGAGTGACATTTTTAATTTGCTCTATTTTCTGAGTGGAATTTCACCTCAACCTGTTCTTCATTTGAAACCAGATGGATGGAACATTTCCATTTCTCTCCTTTCAATAAATAATAAATGAACTTGAGCTTTGCTGATGCAAACAGGTGGTAGGCAGCTCTTGGTTGAAAAGAATTTCTCACGGCCTCTGTCACCCTGGAAGAGGGGTGGCCAGGGGCCCTAAACCACGGGGAGCAGCGTCTGTCCGTGTGGGCCGAGTGGGAGCTGGGCGAGCTCCTGACTGCTCTGCGCTGGGGTTTCATCTGGTGGAAAATGGGCACCACGATTCTGGATTCCGACCTCGCGGGGCCCCTTCCAGGCCAGCCTCTCCCGCAGCTGCACCCCACCTTAGCTGTGTTCTCAGTCCGGGGACCCCAGCCCCTCCCACCAGCTGCACCCCACATTGGCTGTGTTCTCAGTCGGGGGACCCTGGCCCCTCCCGCCACTGCTAACGTCCCTCTCAGGAAACGACACGCAAGAAGAGAAAACACTTCTCCGCTGCAGAGACACAGCAGAGACACAGCCGTCAAACACGAGGCTGGGGTCTGAACATTTTGGGGACAAGCAGGGACATCTGAACATGCCACCAGATATCTGGTGATTTTAGGGAATTAGTCAATTTTGTCAGTGAGGTAAGAAGAAGATATTAGGTCTGCAATTTACTTGGAGCCACTTCAGAGAAAAAAGATGACGCACACATGGTAGAATGTTAACAGTGGTTAAATCTAAGTGACGGGAATAAACTACCAATTTTCCATTTAATGAAAAGTAAAAACTCACAAAATCCGTCTCTGAACCCCCATCTTTCTCCATCTGTGGTCTTGCCCAGGTTCTTGAGAGCCGTCCACACCCCCCTTTGGTCCCCACCTCCCATCCATCCTGCACCTCCTTCCCCTCTGAGCTCTGCCCGCCTCCCCCCCACATTCCCCTTCTCCTAAGTCCACAAACAAGGTCCAGTGGCTCCTTTGTGGCCCCCGTCTGCCTGAGTCCTCGGTGCCCACGGCATCCTGACCGGCTCTTCCACAACTCTGAGTGTGCGCTCTGCCGTTTCCTCGTTCTCTTGGGGACCATTCAGTTTTGGGGTTCCTTGGGGCCTGGATCTGACCTCTTACCTTCCACTGCCTTTGGTTCAGTTTCTATCTGATGACCATGACTCCCAAATTTATATTTCCAGTCAGGAAGTTTTGGGTTCCAGACCCACGCAGCATTCAGCAGGCGCTACCTGCCAGTTTAGGATCGCGGCTCTGTCAAGGGAGGGTTCTGCCTGTGCAAAATCCCCAGCACACAGCAGGGCCCGGCATAGCAAAAGAAGTTAATAAGTAAATGTTGAACAAATAAATGAATGCAGCAAATTAAAAAAACAAAAACAAAAAGCAAAACAAAAAAAATTTCAAGCTATTTCATAGAGGTGCTAAGTCTTCTTTACATCTTTCCAGCTAATACCTCGACCCCTCCTCCAGGTGTTGTAAATATGAAAACTCTGGATTTTGAAGGCAGAAAAAAAAATCCCATGTGTTTTATGATGAAAGAGAAGCCCAAGATTTTTTCATAAGGGCTATGGTCAAGGGAGAAATTTACACAAGGAAAAAGCAGAAAAATTGATGGCTTGTCTGTGCGCTCTAAAACGAGAAAAAGGGCTTCAGCGAGATGATTTTGAGGAAATCAGCCACACAGAAACTGCTGCTACGTGTTAACTGGAGGTCGGCTTGTGAACAGCAGCAGCTCACGTTCTTGAGATACGATCGCACGTGTAAACCCCCTGCTCGACGTCTGTCTTTTCTCTCTCCACATTAGGCATCGTGTTATGAGGAATGCAACCATCACAAATTAAAATCTACTTGGGGGAAAGGTGGTAGAGAAGAATCACTACCTGAGTAAGTCAAATCTTTCACTAAAGGAGAGGAAAACATTATGGAGGCTGGATGTTTATACAGAATTTATGGCTGGGATCCTCTAACTCCCCAAGGTTTGCACGTGTTTACAAGACTCATCAATGGCAACCTTTCCAAGCCACACGAGCAGGGTGCAGCACTTTGGGGCTGTCTGTCCACTTCCCTCTCTGCCCCTCCCTGAGCTCACCCGGGAAGAGGAGGGAGTCTTTTGGCAGAAAGGGGGCCCTCCATCCGGGCAAGGGAGAAGTGAGAGCAGGGAAATGGGGTCTGCGGTGACCCACACCTGCGGCAGGGGCAAGACGGACCCGAGACCCTGGGGCGGGGGTTCCTGCAGCGCTGTCGACAAACGGATGACACTTCAAACATACGCTGCCAACTCCTGCTTTCCAGAACGGGTGATGCTGTATGTGTGTGTGCATTCGTTAGTAAAGTGAGGTGAGGTTTTTATAAATACAAAAGTAACACTAAAAGTCAAAGTGTTTCTACTTTACACTGCTTCCTCGGAGTGGGCACTCGCTAAACATTTGCTCCTCAGTTCTTAATAAGGGAACTCGATTTCTGTTCGCATTAGAGCACATCACGATCCTTACACTCTATGGAACCGAATCGGTGGCAGTGATTTGTGGGGTCTGCGCCCACACTTGCAGTGTGAACCCACGGCATCATCCACCTTTGCACTAAAAATACTGTTGGCAGCACTGCGCACTTTTGCATTTTAATGGCTGGGCACCGCGTGTTGCCACTCCTTGCAGAATCACGGCGCAGCTCCTGCCTTTCCAAGGGGAGAGCCCCAAGAAACCTTCAAGTTACCGGTGACGTTTATCTGTAACTTTGTGTTTCCCACAGTGTTTTCACTTTTTTTGGTCTTATTTTAAAAAATCTACTTATACATGATATCACGATGTCATTCATAAAGGACATTTTACCTCTCTGTGACTCCCTCAAGACTTTTTCCCCTCTAACTACTGGCTCGTCGGAGCTGTGATGAAATGACGTGGGGGGACCAGGCTCCTAAAAACAGGTAACAGTCCCACAACCCCCACTTCCTTGGCTCTGAGGCACTCGCCAAGAATAACGAGTATTACAAATCTCGAATTTGTTGCTCTTTTCGTGCAAAATGAAACCCCATTAAAACATTCACAGCTGCCTGGCGGCCTCAGCAAACAGGGTGCTAAGTGGTGTGCCGCGGCAGATAAATATTTATATCTCCGCAGGATGGTGTGAACCTGGGTGCTGGCTTCTGGAAATTGCTGTTATTATCATGTTTCACTCATTTTTTTCCAAAAGCTTGAAGTGACAATTTAATGTACCATCAAATTAATACTTCAACGTAAAGCCTTGTTTCATTCAATGTTTCTGAAAGGTTAAATGATCTGTAATCCTACAGCACCTCTCGCTATGTTTATAGATCAGGCCAACAACATAGTTTACATAAAAGAGAGAAAGAAAGACAAAAGGAAAGAAAGAAGCAGGGAAGGAAAAAAGAAGGAAGGAAGAAAGAAATGAAGAAAGGAATGAAGCAAGCCGCCTGCAATTACTGGTAGACAGCTCTGCTTTAGAATGACCAAATAAATATATCTAAACTTGCTTTAAATTGATGGTCTGGGGATGTTTTGGGTAATGGTCTCTAAGTGTCAGTTAATGTAATTAACTTTGGTTTCAAATAGTTTTGAAGTAAAGAAGGAATGTAAGGATGACTTCATTTAAGCCAATAAATACACAAAACCTTACTGCTTTTCTTAAGCTTAACGAAATCAGACTTACAAGGAAGAGACTCAACTATTGTCAATGCTGAGATAGTAAGGCATGACATCCCCTAATGCAAACACTGAAGCTCCTAATTCCACATGTAACACTACAATAAAGACCCACAAATAACGTTGTCATGAAAAGCAAAAGCATTCTGTAAATGCTTGTTTCATCATAAGTCAGATGAGGCGGACTCACTGAGTATAATTAAAATGCAGAACGGCAGCTCTGAGTGTCAGAACCAGGTGGTGTGTGTGTGTCTATGAGTGTGAGTGTGTGTGTGTGTGTGTGCTGTGAGCCCCAAGACCCTAGGAGCAGGCAGGAGAGTTCCAGAATGCCCCCCAGACCCCAACCATCAGGGGTGGGCATCAGCCCCCAAGCAGCGAGGCTGAGGGTTCGAGCAGGTGAGCCGGGAGCCAGGCCACTGAGGATGGAGCTGGGGGGGCGGTGATGCCGAGCAGGGCAGCGGACTGGGGACACTGAGCCTGGGCTCCCACTCCCTGCCAAAGTGCTCAAAGGGAGCCGACAGGGTCCTGGGTTGGCAGCACCCCACCTTCTCTGGCAGAAACAAACTTCTCTGGAGAAAAGCATCCCTAAATGAGGCTCCCTGGATCATCAAGCACAAGGAAGGGTGAGTGTGGTCCCCCAGGGAGGCCCTGCAGAGGTCACGCCCTCGGCCTGGTCACTGGGTCACTGGCTGCCAGGACCCACAGATGGAGGCCCCTGCAGAGCTCTCCACGGCGGGGCTGAGGCTTTGCCGGGCCTGCATCCCAGCTTCATCTCTCCCTCTGCCGAACCCCGATTCCCTCCCCTTCCCCACCGAGGCTTTGATCCCTAACAAACATCTGGACCCTGCCCCCTGCCAGGCCTGCAGCCACCCTGAGTGACAGCAGGGGAAGAGAGGCTCCAGAGCCGCCGAGGCTGGGACTGTCGCCGCTGGGCATCAAATGTTTAAAGGATTACAGGATGCAAGTAAAGGTGAGTACACGACAAGAAGCCAACAGGAACGCACTGGCAGCTCCCAAAAAACGGAACTCCTAGAATGAAAAGAGTAATTATTGAAATAAAAAAAAAAAAAAAAAGATCAGACAGGTGAACCAGCCACAGACTAAAGCAGCTGAAGAGAGAATTAGAGCCAGGAGATAAGTCTCAAGAATTTACCCAGAGTTGAGCAGAGATGGGAGACGGGAAACGTGAAAGAAAAGTGAGCGCTGTGGGGTCAGAGGGGAAAGGTTGGATGTGTGGCTGCTGAGTTCCAGAAGGAGGGAAAGAGGAGGGAGGCAGTTTAAAGGGACAGGACGATGCAGTTTCAGGGTCCTGGAGGAAACAGCTGCAGGAAAAACTGGCAGGTGACGTCTGGGGACCCCGGGACAAGGGGCTGGGAGTTGAGAACAGTGGGTTGCAAATGTCCCCACGAGCACCCAGGGATGCCTCTAGCCTGCAAAGGGGGCTCTAATGGGACCCCCAGAAGGCAAGGGCCTTCCTGGTGTTTCCAAAAGAGAAGCAGGAAGTGTGTCTGCAGCTTCTGACGGGAGCTTGCCTCCATCTTACAGTTTTACGGTACTTGTAGGACTTATAATTTTGAAGTATGTTTCAAATTTCAATTTACTGATCCTCCAGTGAGCAAACAAGCAAAGAGCAGCCTCAGGGGAGTCTCTGGACATCCCTGCTGCTTGGAAGCAGATATTGCCTGTGTCTCTCGCGATGGGGAGCCTGGCACCCACTCGGGGCCACCCCAAATCTCCTGAGTGACAGTCGGGGCCAACAGGACCCTCAGGCCATCTGCACATAATTCAAGTTTCAGAGGCGCTGGTGAAAGGTAAAACTTTCTCTTTCGGCCCTATACCCCCAATTTATTTTTTGCCTCTTAACGGTGTTCAATTTTATGAACCAATTTCTCCGTTTTCCTCTACCTTGTCCTCAGAAAGACAAGACCAAATGCACTGCCCTTCACGGATGGATAAAAAGACACATTCTAAGGAGTTTCCACGAGTCAGGTGTTCACCCTAAAATCCTTTACTGAATTTGGGGTATTAACTAGCTAATTTAACAAGGAGTTTGGATTTTTAGACATGACTTCTAGAGTCAGCAGAAGTTACTAATCATTTTCCAAATACAAAGGGTAAGAAAAGATTTTAGCACACTGATGAAATGTATCAATTTAGTCATCTTGAAATAAAAAAAATAAATTTAAACCCTGTATTTCAAAAGCTTAAAATACATTCCTAATACTATTTTCATCAGGTGCTTCTAGATTTTAATTTGTTTCCTCTCTTAAAACGTCTAAGATTTTACTGACATTGACTTTAAATTTTAATTAAAGCCAAAGCTAATGATGCCAAAACACCCAATGGATTCAGGCTGGGGGTGGGAGTGGGGACAGTCAATTTAGGGGAAATAAAACCTTCAAGCAGGCTTTTCGGCAGTTTTCCCTTTTGACAGCTGTTCTGATATTATACAGCGAATCAGTTAACAATCACCCCTTTGGGGACCTGAGTTCATTCTAGCCTAACAGAAATTTGAAGGAAAGGATATTAACTCCAAAACATAAAGCTGTTATCCTAGCTATAAGAAAGAGGAAATCCAAATCAAGGAAAAGAGACTTATAAAACTTGCTCTGCTTAATGTGAATTTTTCGCTGGGTTGAGAGAGGACACTGCCCTTTCTTAGCCCAGGGTGGAAAGTAAGGTGGGAATTGGGTAGCAAACAAAGAAGCTGGCAAGATAATGGAGCTGGGAAAAACATGCTAACTGCTTGGGGTTCAAATCCAGCTAAGTATGCACCAGTGCCACACACTCCACCTGAAAGCAGAACCCCCAAAGTGGGTGGAAAGCGTTAGCGACTGAATGAGACATTACTCCCCAAAATGATCAAATGCTGAGACGAGTAAAGTGAGGTCAAGAACGGTATTTATCTCAGCAGTCACTTCCGGGGCACTTAGCACCCCCCAGGCACTGCTCTGAGCATGTGATAAATATTAACTCGCGGAATTAGCATAGCCCCCACAGGAGGCCGGATCCACCCCCAGGCTTCACAGCCCGAGCAGCAGGTGGAGAGGCTGGGGCCTGCCCAGGTGCTCCCAGGTCCCACCCCGTCCCCCACCCCATGGCTGTGCGGGCTGCTGCTCAGAGGATCAACTCCCAGGAGAGCTTATTCAACGCTCCCCTTCCCCAGGGGCTGGCCTTGTGGCGACTTCAGCCCTCTAGATCCCAGCTGTGGCTCTAAATGTATTTCATTAAACCAAAACCACAAAGAAAGAACAGAAAAAGGGTCAGAGGCAGCCGAGCAGCTGTGGGAAAGCCCTCCCATGACGCGGCTTTCTCCAAGGGGCTCGGCTACCAGCAGGCGGTTCCAAGGAGCTTAATTACTCGTCCAGACTCGGGAAGCTCAGAAGCAAGGACCACCGGAGGGTAAAAGCAACAGAAAGCAAGAAGAAATGGAAGTAAGAGTGGACAGCTTCCTGAAGTAAGAGAGAGAAGATAGACAAGACTCGACACAAACCCTAGAAGCTGTGCAGGACAATGTAAAGTAGGAACCAAGGGTCTCAGATCCTCCTCAACCACCTCTGGGCATCGCTGAATGAAAGGGAGAAAGGCAAGGCCTTGAGGAGCCCTGGGCCCGTGGGGGGATCTCTGCCATGCAATGTCCACCCAAAGCTCGTTTGAAAGCAGGGTGTGAGGAGAGCCTCTTGCAGACCATTCCGCATTGTGCTGGTTTGTATGTATTATGTCCCCCAGAAAAAGCCACGTTCTTTAATGCAATCCGTGTTAGTGTTGATTAGGGTGGAGCCTTCTGATTGAAGGTTTCCATGGAGACGTGACCCTCCCAACGGTGAGTGACAACTTTGATTAGGGTGTGACCTCTTGATTGAATGTTTCCATGGAAATGTGGCCCTGTCCATTTAGGATGGGTCTTGATTAGTTTACTAGAGTCCTATATAAGAGCTCAGACAGAAGGAGCTCAGAGCAACTGAGAGCGACGCTTTGAAGAGAAGCTGCAACTAAGAGAGGACACGATGCCCCAGGAGCAACACTTTGCAGAAGGCCATTTTGAAACAAAACCTGGAGCAAGCGGACGCCAGCCATATGCCTTCCCAGCTAACAGGTTTTCTGGATGCCAATGGCCTTTCTCCGGTGAACCTGATTGTTGATGACTTACCTTGGACAATTTATGGCCTTAAGATGGTAACTTTGTAACCAAGTAAACCCCATTTGTAAAAGCCAACCCATTTCTGGTGTTTTACAAACTGGCAGCATTAACAAACCAGAACACATGTCCTGCCTAGGGGACGCCGGGCTGGCAGAGAGCTTGGGAGCCGGTGGGGGCCAGACCCTTCCTCTGCAGAAATGCATTGGCCACATTTCAGTTCTACGTCGCCAGGACTTCAGCAGCCTAACTTGGTGGCTTGTCCCGAGTCCCACGGAACCGCTGTACAAGCCACGGCTTGCTCCAGGGATGCTGCTGATGGCGTGTTGCTGTGGGGACTCCCTAGAGACGTCCCCATGTGATCTTAGGACCAAGAGCAGTTAGTTACCTTTCTCCCGAGCCTCAGGTTCACCTGCCTCTGTGCACCCAGTGGCCGTGGACCGGGCTGATGCAGGTTCCCTTTCCACATGGGTGCTGGGGGGTGCGTGGTCAGGCTCGCGGCCCTCAGGCAGCAGGAGTGCCGGCCACCCTGGTGAACTCAGGCTTGCTCCAGACTCCCCTCTGTGCCTCTGCCCAACCCTCCCCTCTTCTAACCACCCCCTCCATTTAGTCCATTCCATTTATTTTTCATCTGTTCTTTCACTCACTACTCTATGCTATTCCAAGAGTCCATTCTTCCCTGAAGGCCCCCTCAAATCTTTTCTGGAATAAAGCTAAGACTAAATCATGAAAAAAAGAATGAATGAAAGAAATGCAGTTGGGGAACTCGAGGCTTGGGGATGATGTGAAGCAATCAGCTCATCACCAGCCAGCACAAAGGTCTCTGGCTTTCAACTTTGTGTCTTTTAGACAACTTGTATTGATAATGCTGATTCTCAATCATCAATACCCTTTAAATTATATTCAAAATACTCAATGTTTCCAAGAAGCAAGGGACATTCAGATGTTGGAAAAATGACAGTTTTTTGGATGAAGAACACACTAAGAAGAGAACTCCTTTGCAGGAGTGGGACCACAGGCTCCCGAGCCCCCAGGAGGCTGTCAACAGACCTGCTTTGCTCCCAGGCGCTGGATACAGCGCTGGTGACGTGTCAAGTGCGCCTGCTCCTCCAGTGACCACCCCAGAGAAAACAGGTTCCAACTGTGATTTCCTTAAAGTCAAGGAATCCTGCTGTCATCAAGAGGTTGACATGTGACCCGCGTGCCGCCTTTTGCGAGAAGGCTATCAGAGCCATTTATCAGGACAACAGGTTCTCAGCCGGAGGAAGGTCCCGCCTTCCCTTGAACATTCTGAGACAATTGAGAGAAAGTATAAAAAGAAGGCCCCAGGATGAGTTCACTTCCAGAGGGGGAAAACGAAATAGCCAATGGTTTAAAAGGTGAAGGGTTAAAAGCTGCAACCTGTAAGTCAATTTGCTCAGAAGACAACCTTTGTGTTCTATCCCGGTGCTTTAAATTTTCTTTGCATTAGGCATCACATAAGCACTGGAGAACATATTTCAGAAGAAACAGATGTTATAAAGGGTTTACTAGATGTTGAATGGATTTGGGGAATGACTAGTGCTTCTAGAAAACAAGCTGGAGGCAGTCCCAAGGTCCTAGAGGCAGAAAAGAGCTCGAAGACTCTGACATGCTTCAAGCAAAATGCAACTGATCCCATTTGCAAGGTGTGGATGGGTGAGCCATGGCAGGACACGGTGCATGGTCTCTGAGCGTGACGCAGGAGCAAATGCAAGACTCTGGCTCTAGGGGGACCTTGTGGAGTGCGCAGATCCGAACAGGCGCTGCAAAAAAAGCAGATGGGTCGAGGCACCGGTACGCGACAGCAATACACTGCTGAAACATTGGAACCGCCCTCGTTAACGCAGGAGGGTCCACAGCAGTGGGTCTGAAATATCCCCAGGGACAGCCCATCATCACTTCTGAGGTCAATTTGGGGTTATTCAGGTAAAAAAACAAAGTATGACTCCAAAAGATACAACGTAACGGGTGTGCCCACGTGTACTGTGTACATGTGTCTGCACGTATGGACTTGCGTGTACTCTGTGTGTGGTTCAAACATGAGTTCTGAAGGTGGTTTCTGTGATGTGCAAGTAACCATATAGTTAGTTATAAACTATTGTCTCAGCGATGGCGCCGTGGCCACCTGCACCCACAGCACCCGTAGCACCTGCATGCACAGCACCCATGGTATCCACACCTGCAGCACCCGCAGTACCCACAGCACCCACAGCACCTGCACCTGCAGCACTGTACAAATTGAGCACCCACAGCACCTGCAGCACCCATACCCATGGGACCAGCACCTGCAGCACCCACAGCACCTGCAGCTGTAGCACCCATGGCACATACGCACACACACGGAACATCCACACCTGTGGCACCCGCACGAGCAGCACCGGCACCCAGCGGTGCCCGGTGTGGGGCCGACGCGGCACCAGCCCTCAGCCCCCGCATTCCTGTTCCCTCCATCACAGGGATGCAATCCGGAGGCCCCCCAGCCCATGGGGGACGAGGTGAGCGGGTCGGGCGGGGCTCTGGCCACCGGGCCCCTCCCCAGCAGCTTGGCCAGGACCTGTGGGCTCGGCTGCACCTGCAAACCATGCTGGGGACTGCCCCCCGGGAGGGCTGGGGCACCAGGGCAGGAGGGGGCCAGTGCCCACCCGGTAAACGCCGAGAACTCCCTCAGCCGTGGGATGCCCGGGGTGGGCTTTTCTGGGGCAAGGAAGTGGTAAGCACCAGGGGACTGGCTTTGGGGGCGTCAACGGGCAGGTTCTGGGGCAGCCCCTGCACACGCTGCTGGAATGCCGCCAGGCCCTATGAGGGGGATTTTAAAACCGGAGCACTCCCGTCAAGCCCAGGACACAGAAGGGTCCTGGACTAAAAGTGCACCATGCCTCCCTGAGTGTCCCACGCTGGGGACCTGGCCACGGCAGCGTTGGAAAACCCAGGCAAAGGAGATGCTTTTTCATGTCCCCCATGTTCTTGACAATTCCTAACTATATACTTAACCTCTGGCCTTGATAATTGTCGTGAATGTTAACCTTCTCGGAGGGTCAGAGACAGAGAAGAGAGTTACCTGGTGGTACTTCTTGAGGATGTTGTGCATTTCGGCCACGTCTTCGCTCGTGATGGTCTTGATGATGTACCTCTTGTCGCAGGAGGTGTGGAAACGGGCCCCGCTGCGAGCCTGCGAGTCGTTGGGGAGGGGCGCGCTCCTCGTCAGCGAGTTCTTAGGGGGAGAGAGAAAAGTTAGAGGATGGTTTTCTCATTCCCCGGGAATGTGTTGTCACCACAGTTTTCAGAAGCATTTACGCTCGGAGGACACCAGCACACAGGCCGCCGCCGTTCTACGTTCATCGCGACTCAGGCGGCGGGCCCCCGAGTGGGGGTGGTGGGGGGCACAGCTGGGCACGGTGGCCGGA
>PVKY010010492.1:0-12596 GCA_004027775.1 Bradypus variegatus
CAGCCTGAGGCTCATTCCTGCGAGCCCGGATGTCAGTTGACCAGTCAGACAGAGGAAGGAAGCTTCACCGACACTCTGTGCGCTCAGGTTCTATGAATAGAGACCTTCATTTGCCTGTACAATACGCGGCCATTCAAGAGCAATTAAATTTGGTGAAAATAAGAAAGAAATGCTTTTTAGGAAAAAAAAGAAAAAAAAGAGGAGGTTCGAGGGGATTGCAAAAGTTGATTGTGCTAAAGCACTTTTACACAGGTTTGTTTTAGGTCTCAATTGTCAAGTCGTATTTAAACCAGTCTCTCACTCTGAAATACGATAACCTTTCTTTTCTCTAAGTTCTTTCTCCTAAATTAATAGCACTGTCTCTAATTCCATGCGCAGCAAGCAAAGAGTTTATTTTACCAGGTAACAGTAGGTCTGGTAATCAGCCAATGTCTAAAGAACCAGTAGCCAAGTCAGTAGTAGGCCAAAGACTGCAACTGATAAATAGATACTACTCATTAAATCACTTAAAAATGGTCTTTCATCTTCTTTATGGAGCTAGTATTATAAATGTAGAGTTCTGACACAACCAACGGTAAGGAAAAAAACCAGTTCCCTATGACAATAAAAATCATGTTAGAGAAATAAATGTATCAGATGCATTCTAACACAGAGGAAGTTTGAAAATAATAATTAAAAAAAAACTCTTTGGTTTTGAATTAAATTGTAAGACAAAATGATTTTAGGGAGGTTGTTGAAGTATACTGAAAGCTACACTGAAAACTGAATTTAGGGAACACTGAAACTTTTTATAACATCTGTGCATACCTCTCTTTCTTGTTTGCTAAGGAACAAAACTTCAATGGTCAAAAAAAGTTAGGTTTCCTCTCACCATTCCCAGCTCAGGTCACATTTCCTCAGCATTTAATGAGGGAAGTAGGGGAGAAAAAGCAGAAATTCAAACTGGCTTTCAAGCCCCCACTTGGTAGTTGCCTTGAATTCTTAATGATTACACCAAATGTCCTTAATTATTTCTCCCATGGTAGAAGGAAAGAAAAGTGTATCTAGGATCCAATAAAATTCTGACTTTTGAATACCTCACTATAATCGTTAAAAATTATATAAAATGTTGAGGCTAGCTCAGTATTTATAAAACTCCATGTTTATATAAATTGTTAGACTTAATCATGAGTATAAATATTAGCTTTCACAGTGTCTTCTTCATGACCCTAACAATATGTACTGCTTTTCCCTAAAGATAGGAAGACCTATAATTTGATAGAAATACTAGCTCTTGATTATAGGACTTCTAGAAATAAATGTTGAGAAATAAAAATTGAATTCTTCCTTACTTCTTTGAAATTCTACATGTGGTAGTAAGATCTGTCATAGTTTTTGACAGCACAACAAATGTCATGGTAGCCCACTAAGATTAAGTACTTCCCTATAAATGTACTGCCAGTTTACTCCTGAGGTAGAAGATACTTACGCAGTTTCAGGTGCTTTGATAATGTAAAATAAACTTAAATTAGACCTTATAAGTTCTCTCCTAATTTTTTCCAAAGTTGACCACCTCTTTGGGAAAAAAAATTGTCTATTAAGCAAATAATACAAATCAAGTAAAAATTAATTCATTTTCTGCTTTATACATAAAATCCATATTATTATAAATATGATGTATATCATCCAGTCAATCCAAAACTAACATGAAAGGCATAGAAATTTAACATTATTTGACTTATTTTTTAAAAATGTATAATTTTCTTAGTTTCTTGAAAATTCAGTCAAGCTTGGTTCTCCATTAACAATTTCATAGATGATAAAAATCTATGTTCTAATCCAGCCACAAATGTATACAAAACATACTGCTTAAAACTATTAAGCTTTCTGCACTGATGCAGATAACATCATAGAATCACATAATTAAGTATTATTTAAAGATATGTTCACTACTATCACCGATTTTCACCTTTTCCACTTGGATAAATCTTGAATATTATAAGAATATTTTTATAAGAAAGAGTTCAGCTAACAACTTTTCTGTGCCTTGGTTTCCTCATTAGTAAAATGAAAAGAAAGGATGGATGAGAAATTTCTATAATCATTTCTATCTCTAGTTTTCTCTTAAAAATCTGACCTAACCATCACTTCTTTCTTTGCCAGATACAACTTTTTATTACATGGATGCTGTCAAACAAGCTTGATTTAATTTGAGTCCTTTCATTATCACCAAATAGGCAGTGCCTCAATAAACTGACAAGTGAGAAGAGGATCTGTCTCAGAAAAGAAGTAATTCTTTAGAAAATAAATGTGACTATTTAGACTTTCTTTGTCAATAGAAATCCTACCCCAAAATCTAAAAAGCTGTCCTATTTACCTTTCTATGTTTTAGGGGTAAAGTTAATCTGAAATAACAATGTCATGGTTCTATTTTAGTCACAAATTGAGATAAAGATGGAATCTAAACAAATTTAATTAAATAAGTTGTAAGCATCAACACAGTCTCTATGTATACACAATTTTCATTTTGCGACTTCATAGATTCATTTACAAATATGGAAATGTTATTATCTCTTAGAGAGTAACTTTTATAAAGTAAGTTCTCGGTATTAATTATAAAACAAAGTACCACTTTATGATATTAGTAAATAATTTCAAAACTAATAGACATTTAGGTTACATTGTGTATAACTAATTGGATATACATATATGCCACCTAAACTGAGGCCATCTGTTACAAAACATGCAGGAAGATACTTCTCATAAGCTACCTATTTTTCTTTATTGTCTCTATTACAGACTTTGCCAATTTTGAATTAAAAAAACAAATGGGAACAGGCAATATTATTAAATCTAACAAACTGTAAATTTATCAGAAACATATATGAACTTTTAGTTGATTTCTGATTAATTAACCAAAGGGACATACATGATCTCTCTGCAAGGTTGGATTATCATATACTCTGGAAGCTAGCACCATTTCACCTGCTGACCCCGGGCACTCAAAACAACTCTTCAGCTGCACTCACTGCAAATTACTGAAATGCTTTTTAAAGTTTCTTATAAAATTTGTCAACTTTTTGTATGATACAGTACTGGTTTAAGTGCAAAAGGTGTATAACATTTTAATTAGAAAAAAATTGATTCAATTAAATATTATTTTTCCTTAATACTGAAATATAGTTTAACTTTTCCATAAACTCTTACATAAAACCATCTATCTTAACATTATCACATGCAATACTATAACACCTAATCTACAACGAGCAATGGACTAAGTAACAAACTTCATAAATTATTGAAATAAAATAATGATGTTAACCACAGTCAAACAGATGAAACATAAAACTGAAGTTAATCTAAATGCATAAAAATTATACCTAATCTTCATGTAGTAATTCATAATAAAGATGGAAAATTTTGAGCAATATATTAAAGACTTCCAAGTTTTAGAGTTTAGATTTTCAAAGTAAAATAATATGACTGTGTATGAGATCACAAATTTTCTTTTAATCCATTCACAGCCAAGAAGATTTCTCCATAAGGTGAGATGCTTCAGGATCTTAAGCTATACTTTCTTTGGTCTCAACTTTTGTTATGGACACAGAAATTTATAAAGCTTCAGTGTTTTTAAACTAAGAAACACAAATTTTAAATTATTTTTTATTTCAACGACCAAACCTCACCACTGCTTCAATGAAATCAATAAGGCACAGTATGATGCTAGAATATAATACCATTATTTAAAAGTTTGTATGAGTCCCATTCATTGTTACTTTAATTGCAAACCTAAAGGCTAATATTAGACAATGGAGACAGCGCTTATTTTTACCTTATGTGGTGTTTCAGGCTTTGAAGCCACTGTTTCTTTTTTAAGCATCAATATGCTATTATTTCCTTTATGAACTTTATTAAATGGCAGAAATACCTACAACAGTAAGTTTTTGTAAATAGTGACTTCCCTCTAAGCAATAAGCACCAACTTGATAAAACAAACACCAAAATGAATATCTAAACTATCATATTACTTTCAAGATATTTAATCAGAAATGACAGAAGCTAACAATATCTGATTCTTATACGTGACTATTTCTCACATTACTTGGCTTTATAAAAAAAGGGAAGGTTCTCTTCCATCATTTATTTGATGTGGTACCAAGACATTTGTATAAAAGTGTTTCAGGTACATAATTGATTGAAAAGAGAAAAATATGTTAAAAGTGTAGATATTTGATTTTTCTGCTATTCTTATAGCTTTACTTAAAGTTCCAATGTGGAAAAGAAACATAAGTATCATCAATGAAATGATCCCTAAATTCATACAATGATGCCTCTTGACTTATAATTCATATCTGCATTCACTAAAGAATGCCTTAGTTTCTACATTTTGAGTGAATAGCTTGTCCACATGTGTATATGACTCACTATATATATATATATATATGGCATGTCTATTCTTCCTCAATTGAGAGTCAAACTTTTTCAGTTATAACTACGTGGAGGGATTTCAAGAGGCCTCATTTACTATAGCAGATGCCTGAATTCCAAACAATAAATAAAACCAGCAGAGGGCAGAACGGCTGACCGAATTGACAAATCCAGCTGGTGACCAGGTACCAAAAGTAAGATGCAAACTTTTGATGGATTACAATCTCAAGGACTTTTATTTAATTTTGAAAATGTAGAAAATGGATGAATCAATTCTTTATAACTAACATAACATTGCAAAATTCAAATACAGTCCTGACGTGGCTCTGATTGTATTCACCAGGATAAATCACACTGCTATAGAAGAATGATCGGGCATTGCCTGCTACTCAAGGTGAAAGCCACCAAGCTAATGGGAGTAATACAGACCTGGTTCGCAGAGTCGGGCCTCAGAGAGCGCTACTATTAGCGAGAACTCAGATCTTGGCGTCTAGACCAAAGGGCAGACTCTCAGGTTTCTGCTAAAGCCTGCACCTTTGGAGTTGATTATTTTTTTCTCCCTTAGTCTATCCTCGTCATCTTCCTTCCTATCCTCAGCAACTCTCTGCACACCCTCTGACAAAGCTTGCTATTCTACTCTAAACTGTGTGGGCTTCCTTAACTCCAAAGGCGTCGCCTGCCAGCCCAGGCTACAGCACCTAACGGACTGCTCCAGCCAGATGATTTGCGCGAAAGGGCGGGGGAAGAGGAAGGAGGAGACCGAAGGGAGGAGTGAAGTCGCTCTCCCTCCTGGGGTACTGACAGGGCTGCAGTCTTCTGAGCAGGTCTGGTCATTGACTATTTGGAAGTGCCACGTAGGAACTTTTCCTTACCTCTCTCCTCCCACCCCATCTCACGCCCCCTCCCCTTCCTTCTCAACCCCTATTCCTCCACCCACCCACCCCCAATTGCTTGGCGAGTTTCATCATTCTCCAATTGAAATGCAAGTCCAACCTGCAAGAAGAAGGGGGATGGGGGCATAGAGGGAAGTAGGAGACTGAAATTCAGAGAAAAGTGTAATCCCTATCTTGAACCTGTTCTCATGGGCTTCTTTGTAACCTATCAATTTTTTTCCACTTAAAATCTGTTCAAAATGCCCCCCCCCAAAAAAAAAAGTTTTCTTAATCTTTTAGATTCATCCCCTGGTTTCTCTTATATTCCAAAGAGAAAACAAGCTTTTTCTCACTTTGTTCAAGACAAAGAGCTTTATCAAGGTTCATTTTATACCCTTTCTCTATATTTTCTCCTCAGTTCACCCTTTCAAAAGTAAGAATCTGAAAAACACCAGAATATGTGTTCAACGGGCAGTCTAAGAACTGCTCCTCAAACAAAAGCTTTGTACAACTGCCCTTGTGATCAAGGTAATATTTTCTCTCTTTTCAAAGAGGCTGGAAAGTGAAGGGCATTTCAGCAGAACTGCGCTTGACAGATCTTTTTTCCTGCTGTCTCCTCTCCCATTACTGACCCGCCTACATTCACCTCTCTCCAGTCTCTGCTTCCAACCTGGTAGCAGCTAAAATCTGGATTTTATTTAAGGGAATTATTTTGGGGAGGTTGGGGGAGGGAAGAGGGGGTAGAGATGGGGAGGGGCGCAGGAGAAAGACCAAAGGCAGTCTCCCACCTCCCCAAATCCATTTTTTTCTTACCTCCTCTGACCTCTCTAGCCTGGAAGAGGAAAGTCAATGCGAGCGTTGTTATGGTGAAATCCCAGAGCCACCGTTTCGTTTTCCACCTAGAGGACCACCGCTCCATCTCCAAGCCCGGCGCTCACAACTGTGCACTCAACCCACGAAATTGTGATTGCAGACCAACTTCGTCCTTTCCACAGTTACGCCAGGGATTTTTGCTACACAGCCATTGGGGAGGGAGAGGGGCAAAACTTCAAAGGGCTTTTTCTTTGAATTTGATGGTTTCCTTCCTGCCTGCCTCGCGCCCCTCTCCTCTCCCTTGCGGACGGCCCCGCCAGTCGGGACCCTACGATCCGTCCTCCGCCGGGCCCTGCCTTCACACTGAAGGCAGATGAGGGGCTTCAAGCAAAAGGCAGAGAGCACTGCGTGCCCCTAAAGGCTGCATGCCGTCAGTGGGCCGGACGAGAGGCTCCAGGCTGCCCCTCCCCCCGCCCACTCCCCTCCCGGCGCCCCCCTTACCCGGGCGACATTGACAAGCCGCTGAGGGTCAGACCCAATCACACGCCTCTCGGGCGGCTCCGAGCCCGCCCCCCTCTCTCTGAGCCCAAGAATCCGGACTAGCGGCAGGCCCAGCCCACCAACTACCCCCCACCTCCCCACTCCTGTCTTCCCTCCGCTCCTGCCCAAATCCCCGAGAAGAAATGGGAGGGAGTTACGGGGGACGCGTGCTTGGCTCCAGCACTTTGGGAATGAAAGGAATTGCAGGAGAGCCCCGGAGCCCTCAGAGTTTTCAAGGAGCTTCTGTATTCAATAAAAAAATCAGCTACTTGTCTACTGCGCCCGTCTGTTAGACTCTCGCTCTTGGCGGGGGAGGGGAGGAGCCCAGCATCTAATAGGCCACACTGCCGGAGTCCTAGGCTGGCAGCAGTAACCTTATCCTTGTGCAAAAATCTGCTTCTTAAGGCCGACGTGGAACCAGCGAACTCTTCGCTCTACCTACTCCGAAAAGTGTTTTTATCCTCTTTTTTTTTTTTTAACAGAGAATTGAAAGAAAGGGGTGAAGGAGATGGAGGCCCCCTAGAGACCAACACCCAGGAGTTTGTAGGAAAGCTCTCCTTCAGGATCTGAAACTGACAGGTTTCTTTCTTAAATGTTTAAATTCAGCATGAAACTAATTCAGGGGCTTTTCTCATAAAGACCTGATGTACTCTGAGGGAGGAAGAGAAAGAAATTTTTAGGAGCTGATATTAAGGGTGTAAGTAATTTAATTTTCCAGCTGATTCTGTCCTCATCCCCTGGGGGTGGGGGGTGAGAAGAGACAAGAGAATCGAGTACAGAGATCTCCAAGATCTCCTCATAAAGAACTTGGCCCTGGCTCTCAGCATCTGGAGCTCCCAACATGGTAACTCCACAGTGAAAAAAGTGAGGAATTTCCTCTCTACATACCTTCCTCAAAGTAATCCATTTAAATCTGAAATAGAGATTCCATGGTCTTTTTTCCCAAGTTTAAGTTGTTCTATCCTATTGGCTCCTTTGTTCCTGAATATTTCCTAAGAAGCCTCTCTCAAAGATATTTCTGGAATGATGCTCAACAAACTGCCAGCATGCAATAGGCACTCAACAGAGCTGTGTTTAATGAATGGATACCTTTTCTTACTGACAAAACTGGAAGATTTGGCCAGAGCCCATGTTGAGTGTTTAGGGATTTAAATGCTTAAGGCTTCTCAGTTAAATTCATCTAGCACATATGTTCAGTTTTGCAGTTGCCACTAATCTTTAGAAACCCAACTATCAATCATCAAAATAAACCCCACATGGCCCATCAGATCATATCAGATTTTCTCTTCATGAAGTTTAAGTGTTGGGAGGAAGGTGATCAGAGACTAAGATTGGGCCCAAAGAAGGAATTGCTAAACAATATGTATAGAGTCATATAAAATAAGAAAATGTCTGGAAAATATTTCAACATGAATGTAATTCACGTTGACAAAGAATCACTCCCCATCAAGAAGTTGATCTCTATAACACAGATAAAAGGCATTTTATATTACTAATGCTGCCGGCAGAAAATTTGGGCTGCTGTATATCCTTTACAGAGAAATAGCACCAACTAGATTTTCAGATTGTTTTAACCTTAAGTTGTTAACATAATTTAATAAAATAATTATGTAAAAATAAAATAATCATGTAAAAATAAAATAATTTAATATCATATTGCATGTGAACCCGGAATGTACATTTACAAAATAAGAACCTCACAGTAGAAATACAGATCAATTTACCATCCTTAATATCTTTCATCTTCTCACAGATTTCCATATATTTACAGTCCAAATTTTTTGAAATCTGATTTTCCTGTCTGGTATTTGTATATTTAAAAAATTATTTTCTAGATCATCTCAATTTTAAAATAGTGAAATCAACATGGTCAAAATTTAGAAATACATATTTGTAGAACTGCCAGAATGCCAAATCAATTCAATAGCTAGAGTTTCAGTGCTTGCAGCAACATGTGGAAATGCTGTTCCAAATTGTTTCTCAACTGGTCTTCCAATTTAATGAGAGTTCCATGGCCTGATACTGCTCTAGAAGGTGAGAAATGATGCAGTTAGTCTAGCAAGCCCCAGCTTCCCATCTCAGGCCTTCTCACTGCTGTGAAAGGGTTCTTTTAAGCAGTGTCTTGGGTGAATAGAGTTATTACTACCTTATGCTTTCTGTACAGAATGGTTACTACCTTATGCTTTCTGTACTCTGTGGTCTGAATTCCTGTGGCCACTGTCCAGCTCAGCATAACCTGGGTTTGAATTAATGCCTCTGGAAGGAAACACAGTATTTTCTTAGGGAGGAATAGTTACGAACCACTCCTCTAGCCTGTAGCTAGCTTCCAGATCTAGTGTCTCCCAAGAAACTGCCCATGAATTTACAAGGAATGAACTCCAGTGAAAGGAAGGATAAAATGAAGCAACAAAGGAAGCAGAGGGAAGCTGGAAGAGAACCATCTTGGCTACCTTAAATTGCTCCTTGGGGAACCTCCAGTGGCCCTGTTTCCTGGGCCACTCCTTGCTAATTGTTTATACATAGATTCAAAATGTAGAATATGATGGTTTTGCCTGACAAAGGTCTTAAGTTTAAAGCACAGAATTATGACATTTCCTATTTCCACGCTATGAAACAATATTTAAAGGTATCTGTTCAACTTTGTAGAATTAGTTCCAATTGCAAGGCTCTCAAAAGTAAGATGGAAAAAGTTTAGAGAAAAAAATAGTTACTTCCTCAGTGGCAATATTTTAAATTGACCGTTTGAATCTGTTGGCTTAGCAGTGAAACCCAGATGATAATTTAATAATTGATTGGGAGTTCAGATTAGAGGAACTTTAATGTTCTGAACAAATTCAGAGTCTATGGAGCTTTACTAAAAATTGTAAAAAAATCTCATAGATCCCCTTTAATATCTTCACTAACCTCTAGGAATCAGGGTACCCAGATTCTGAACCAACGTTTTAAATATTGAGACCTCAGTAATCAAAGTGGGACTGAAGATACCTTGCCCATAGCTGGAACGAAAAATATAAGAATATCAGAAATAGACAGAGAGCTATAAGGCCTAAAATTGTTAACCATATAATTAGGGGAAAGAGGAGGTAAATTAGGTAGCAGGATTTTAGAAGTGATGCATCTTCTATTAAATCACTTGGCATTCATTCCCCCTTTCTCATCTTGATATTTTATCCTTCCTAACTGTAGTATTTTTGTTGTGCTTTATATTTTTAAGACATTTTTTCTAAACACTTTACTATAATTAAGAGTACTGCATCAAATTTGACTTATTGAATGAGAAGATATTAAAGGAAAACAAAACAAATTAAACTTCCTGTACACAACAGAAATACTCAGAACATTCAAGAGAAAATTGCTCTTGAATGTAATCCCTCTCTTACTGTGCCTAATGGTTTGCCTTTCTTGCCCTTTTCTGAACTTTAGGTCAATTATTTTAAGAAAGAAATGACTAAGCAGTTTGAAATTCATTTTACAGTTTTACTAATACAGGAGTGGCTAAAGATTAGTGATTTCTGTTTAAAACTTGAGTTAGTTCCTCTTACCATACAGATGGGCCTTTGTATTGTAGAAAGAGGGAGAGGAGGCAAGCACAGAGAAGTTTATTGCCATAGTCTCGTCTAGCTCACAAGAATCCCACTGTGAAGACTGGGTATTTTTGTGGCACTTTTGCTCTGAAATAACTTACAGAACTTCACAAGAGTCCAAACTTAGCTCAATTTCCATGATACAACAGAAACTTCAGATGAAAAGTTTGGTCTGTTGGACGGTTGAACTCCACCAGATGACAGACACCCTTATAAAAGGCCTAAAATAAAATAAAAACTAAACAAACTTCAAAGAAGCAGGGGATATGGCCTTGTATATTCATGTTCACCTCTGTTAAAAATATTCTTTAGTTAGCTGTACTCCTAGGAAGCCATCACAATTCTTTTTTTATAATTGTCTAAAGATAGAAGACAGAGAATAGAATGATTCTGGGTAAAAACTTTGATTTTTTTTTAAACTTTTGTCTAGATACTTTTTATCTCTGTATCTTTTCCTTCTTAATTAAGTGTGCTTGCCATCTGGTAAGTTTCAGGATTGTCTTTGAGATACGTGTCCGCAAAATTATAAAAAGACTTTTTACAAAGTGTTATAGGACAGCATCAACTTGCCTAACAGTGGAAGTAGAGAATGGAATTTTAAATATTTTTGTGAACCAGGTATCACAGATAAAAGAAGTACCATACCAATAATATATTCACAGGGATATTTCACTGTATATGGAGACCTATCACATGAGCAATATTATCTAGATTCACACAGGCTGTTCTTAATAAAATAAGCTTCATGGTGTTGAAGGGGATTTAAGCTTCTTTAAAGGAGTTATTTACTCAACAATTTGCTGTCAACAATTTCACAAATACTTTTTAAAAATTATTTTTGGTCATGAAATGAGTATATTCAAATATTTTTCCTTTGCCATTTTTTATTTCGTAACATAAATAATGAAAGACAACCAGATGACCAAAGCTACTGTTGTGCTTTCTAAAATAGGTAGGATTCTCTTTTTAAATCTTTCAAATCTCTTTCAAAACTCTACCAAATCTTGACGGATTCATCCACTCCAAGGGCATTTATCAGTTTTCTTGACTTTAAATGGGAATTGTTACTAAACCACCATGTAATTTGTTTTGTGTACCTACTATTCTTATCAATTCATTTGATTCTGAAACCAAATGAACATGCTTCATGAATATGAAGATTCACATATACAAAACAAATTTCTGGATTATATGTTATTCCAACCAGTACTGGTATGGTCAATTTATTGCACATTCAAATGCTGAACAAACAATAGATACAATTTCAAAAATGTTTTACATCTTCAAAGAGTGGTAAATCATATATGAGTTTAAATTTAAATGGTGGCAAAGTAAGCAATGTTTAATGTGATATACTTTTAAAAACAAAATGCAATTATCACTAAAACAAAAACATTCTTTTTTCAAAAATATTTAATGGATTTTGGTTAGTTGTCATAACATCTCCATGAGGTAGGAGTTTGGCAATTTTAATAGTTTCGTTTTAAGTATGAGGCCTGGGACACTCAAAGCTCACAGTAGGAATGCAGAAACATATGGAATATGTGAAAAGCATTTGTATTTTCTTACTTCTGCTCTCATTTCTAATGCTATCAATATAAGTAATGGTTTTTAGAATATCTGTTGTATATTTTATAGTAGGTGCATTGTATCCTTACAGATTAACTGTTACAATGAATGAAACCACCAGCCAACCAAATCTGAAAATAAGCAAAGCTAGTGGTGATGACAATATGTAGAGCTTAAAAAATGTATGACTCTAATAGAAAAGTTACCCTTTTGGATGAACTTATGGGAAAAATAAAACTGTTTTTAAAGATAAATAAATGTAAGTAATTTTTATCCACATGCCAACCCCTTAGGTCTCACTCTCTTCTGGGATTTTAAAATCACTTTATAGCTATAAACTCTCATGCAAAGCAGAAAATACTACTGAATTTAACCCAAAGTCATTTTGTAGTTTCCAAGAAGAAACAAAACCAAACCAAAAAAAAAGAAAGAAAAGAAAAGGAAGAAAGGAGTTCATTGAATTCATTGTGTCAAAGAGAATAAATACACTCATAATAGGGACTATGTAAAAACTTCAATTCAAGACATAAAAACTTAGAGGTAGGAGATATACACAGCCTTAAATAAATTTTTCTTTCTAGATTGTGAGTTCCTTCATAGCAAAAAATTCTCATTCAACATGGAATTCTCAATTTCAGTTTCCCCTTCTCATTGCGCTCCATCATGCTTTAAAACCCAGGACAGCCAGTTACTCAAAAGCATTGGAACTTCAGATATAAATCACTGTTTTTCTGAGATCCAAGTTTTGATTGGATCCCCAAGATGCTACTAGGAAGACCATGGGGATAGTAGGGTAGGAAGGCTAAACCAC
>PVKY010010493.1:0-12604 GCA_004027775.1 Bradypus variegatus
GGGCTCAGAGAGACTTGCCAAGGTCAGAGGACTCAAACTGACAGGAGTTGATCCCAGGTGTATTCCAGAGGCCCGCCCCTCTCAGATATGCCTGGAGTGTGTGTGTGTGTGTGTGGGGGGGTGCCTCCTGTTTGTACTCTGCTTTATCTATTTCCTGCATATGCTGACGCACAGGGTGACGCCAGCTGCTCAAAATTGCCCTGGTATTTGAGCAGGACAAGACAGATGTTCTTATTTAGTCCTATTATTCAGGTGAGGAAGCTGAGGCTCAGAAAGATGATGTGACAAAGACTGCAGACCCACAGAACTTCAGAGCTGGGGGCACCCACAGAGCATCTCTAGTCTAATCTTGTGTTATGAAAGGTGAGGACTCTGAGGGCAAGACAGAGGAGAGGTCACTTGTTGAGCAGTGGCAGGGCTGAGTCAGAGAACTCAGGCAAGTCGCTTCCCTTCTCTGAGTCTGTTTCCTCATCTTACAAGGCGCAACAATAAATCCCTCAGTGTCAGTGAGGAGGGAATGGGACAGTGCCCTTGAAGTCTTTGGCACAGGGCCTGATGAGCAGGATCAGAAGCCGGATGGCTGCCCAGGGAAACACCAAACCTGATGTCCCAGGAGGCTGGGAAGGTGGAAGAATGGGGCAGGTCTTGAAAGCTAGGATGAACCTAAGGGAAAGGAAAGCTGTAGGGGTGGCGTTTCAGCTAAAGGACAGGAGACGGGGGGTGATACATGCAGCCTGGGTGGGTGGGTGTCAGCAGAGGAGGGGAGCAGGTGGGTATGTCACTCCCAGGACACCCTGAGGCCCTCAGGGGCAGCAGCAGCAGACTGCAATGGGCAGAGCACGCATCATGGCCTCTGAGATCCCTGGGTTCAAGTCCTGATTCTGCCTCTTCCTGTCTTTGTGACTTCAGGCAAGTGTCTTACCCCTGTGTAGCTCTGTTTCCTCATCCACAGAAAAGCCTAATCGTCCCCTCCTCTCCAGGCTGCCTGTGAGGAGTCAGAGCAGGCCTGGCCTGGGGAGAAAGCTCTGGAAGCTGTTGAGTGCCATGCACACCTCATTCAGGGGCCAGGCACATAGCAGGGTCGCAGGAAACACTTGCTAAGATGAACTGTGGGCCTTCGAGATGGGGGAGCCAGCAGAAGGCCTGAGGCCGTGGGCAGGAGGGAGGCCTGCCTTGGCCTCATGTTTGCCCTGTTAATGAGGAGGCAGCCTGTCACCGAGGTGGCCAGCCTGACACCCCCTGCGGGACCCACAATCTGTCCACATTTCCAAGGGCCCTCCTTCCTTCCCGGTCCTTCCCTCTCTGCCCTCTTCCTCTCGGCCCTACATGCTCTCAGCACTGGCTCCTGCAGAGTGCGGGACAGCCAGCCCCTGGTGTGGTGATGCAGCCCTAGGGGAAGGGGAGGAAAAAGGGGAAGAGCCCTGAAAGTCCACAGGCCTGGGGTGGCCGTGCCCTCCCCAGCACTGCCCATCTCTGATGGCTGCTTTCTCTTCCTTTCCAGCTGAGCTGCCATATCCAAGTGCCCTCTGCACACTGTGCTCAAGTTCACACCTGTGACTCATGGTGGGTGCTCTCAGCCCATCAAGCAAGGGCAGGTGCCTAATGTGTGCACAGCAGCATCCTGGGAAGTGCCCAGGGTGAGGGCTCCAGCCACATTATGAATAATTCCTCACCCTTAGGGCAGGGGTCTCAGCTATCCTTTGCCTCTCCAGTGGCCTCGAGCATAATCCTGGAGACTTAAAGGGTAGGGGACCCAATTTCTGTTCAGAATCACAGAATGTGGCTGTGGTCAGCCACTGACACACCACCCACAAAGGCAGAAATCACAGCATCAGCCAACAAGGTCGAGACTCACTCCAAGCCTGTCTGGAGGGAGGGGCCAGGACAGAGACAGCATCTTAGCGTCGTTCCTGTGCAGTTCCAGAAGCCCCGCACTCAGAAGGGCCCCATGCTTGGTTTAATGCTCTGCTGTCGCTGTCTTGAACTGCTTAATAACTTTTGAACAAGGGGCTACGCATTTTCATTTTGCACTGGATCTTACAAGTTACATAACAAGTCCTGGGTGAGGATGCAGATCTGGCCGTGAGAGAGGACCCTCTTCTGGGGCAAAAGAGGCAAGGGGCCCTGCACTGCTCTTTTCCTTTTTATCTGGGGCCCTGTCCTCCAAAGTAGTGGACATCACCAGGTAACCCGAGAAAGCCCTGACATGTCCCTGCCCACTACTTAGCCTTTCCCAGGAGTTCAAACTGTCTTTGCCCTCACTGTCTCTCACTTGGAGGCGTGCAGCCCTGCCTCCCCCCGCCCAGCTATCACCCAGCCATTGAACACACCAGGCCCTAGGCCTGACCTTGGCATCACGAGGAGAGCCTTCAGAACTCCCAAACAGGTCTCTGTTCACGTCACAGGAATAGGCTGTCTAGCTATGCTTGGAACTTTTTCTTAAATCTTACTCTCTTTTTTCTTAAATCTTGGAGGAATAATGGCTCCTCATTCTACTGGCTGGATGGGTGAGAATGTCCTTGTGAGGCCCACCTCACTGTCTTTAAGACCCCATCCCAGGGATGAGGTCCTGAAATTGTGTGGGTGGTGAGGGAAAGGTTCTGGGACAGCATCTCCAAAGATGGGAGAGGATGAGGTGGGTCCTGGTGAGTACCTGTGGGTCCTGTTCCTTGGTGGGAAGGACGGTGGGCAACACACCCCAGTCCTCCATTTGATCCCTTCTCCTGCCTCCTCTTGGCATCTAACTGGAGCTGCTGAAAAACCCTTGCTGGAAATCACATCATCATGTGGACTGGGACCTCTAAAAACTCATGGTCTCCCCACTCAGCTGGAACCTCAACACTTCCCAACATCCTGCCCATACCTACCCACCCTTTAGGCAGACCCACCTGTCCCAGGCAGCCCATGAAAGTTTCCTTCCTATCCTACGAGCACTTATAGTGCCACTTACAGCAGCATGTGCACAGGAAGGGAGGAAACATCCAGATTAATTTAACAATTTTAGTGTAACATTGTTACCAAAAACATGAAAGCACAAGAAAAAGCAAACAACAAAAGCAGGAAGAGCAAAGGAAGCTTCATCTTGCATGCTCTCTTCAAAGGATGGGTACAGACCGTCCGGAGTGCTAAGTTAAGAAGGAATCTGAGGAGGCACTCTGGCCTGGTGGGTAGGATTGCTGCAGTTCATCAGCGGTGTCTGTAAGCATGAGAAACAAAAGTGAAAACATAAATTTAAATATTTTAAACAGTGATGGATATAGATAACAAAAACAGTGCTTTACCACCCTCTCGTCAGTTCCCCCACCCCACCCTACCCCAGGCCTTCGCCTGACATCTCAACAGCCCCTCCACACCCCTTCCTTCAGAGTCTAACTGATCTACCGAAAATCTTACTGGATCCAGGAGAAGAAGTTGGCACCAGCTCTGGAGGCATTTCTGGTCCGGATGGTAGAGCTCGTGCTAGGGCCATCTAGGATGCTGGTGCTGGCCCCACCGTTGGTGCCACTGCTGACACCAGCTCTCCACATGGCTCTCCTGTTAGCACGGTTGCTATTCAGAATGTACTGATGGTATCTGGCCCAAAAAGCAAACGGGATCCTGGCCCAGGCATCACCGAAATCTCCATCCTCATCCCAGGTCAGCAGCTCCACCTGTATGTCGTCCCAGCTCCACCGTCCAATCAGAGCTTCATCCCCGATATTCATCTGGGCCCTCATCAGGGCCCTGGCATGTTCCTCAGCCATATCTACATCCATAGTTTTGAAAGCATCATCCACAGCCTCCAAGAAATGAGCTTTCCATTCCCGGGGGTCTCGGTTCTGATTCTGAGATGAAATAACGGCAACCATAATGTAAGAGCTACCACAGTCACTGATCACCTGCTCCCTGCTGGGCGCCGTACTGTGTGCTCTGCATCATGATCACAAAAATAAAGACTGCTGGAATCAGGCTCCTATTATTCTGTGCTAGACCTGGGAATCAGGCTTTACTATTCTGTGGTAGACCTGGGATTTCACCCCATCCCTCACACTTAACATTTCTGTGACCTTTTATAAAGTGCTTAGACACCTCACTGGAAATACAGGATAGCAAGAAGGAAGCTGTGAACAATAGAGAAAAAGGTATGGAAAGTGCCTACCCCAGTGCATGGCACCTAACAGAGGTTCTCTTTACCTGGGCGATGAATCTCAGGACCCTCATCTTGCTGGTCTCATGGCGGGCTCGCAGGCCCCAGAGGAATTCATACTCGGGTGGGCTGCTATTGGGGATCTTCTTGTATTCCAAGTACCTTAGTGAAAGAGAAAAGGAAACTTTTGCTTCAGGCCCACCAGACTTGTTGTTTAACCAACGGGCTCCAGATGGCACCTCCTCAACCCTAATGGTGCAGCTCAGCTCCCAGAAGAGGATTTCCCTGCCCCTCCAGCCCTTGAATCACTCACAGGGCTGCCTCCGACACTGAGGCCTTCAAGGCCTTATGTCATCAGTCTTGCTCAGAAGCTCCTTGGAGGTACGGAAGGGAGACATGTGTAGGGCATTTGCTCATAGGAAGGCCACACAAGTTTTGTGCCCCGTGTCACAATGAACCTGGATTCCTACTGGGTGTGTTGTAAACAGAACAGCCATGCTTCAGGCCCCCTGCTCTGAGCACACCCCATCGCAAAGGCCTTGTGAATGGCCTGGTTGAGCTCTGGAAAGGCATAGTAGATGACTGTGAAGGGAGGAAAGAGCCAACCAAGAGCAGTGTGATCCACACATGCTCTTATGCTACTGACTGTGTGTGTGTGTGTGTGTGTGTGTGTGGTGTCTGTGTGGTGTCTGTGTAGTGTATGCAAGTTATCCAAGGACCAAGGATAGGGTAGTCCCTGGCCAGAAAGTCAGGAGAGCTTGGCTCTAGGCCCTCTCCAGCAGTGGGCCATGCTCAGAGACTTCCCTCCCTGAGCCCCAGATTTTCTACATGTACAACAGGGGCAATTCTCCTAACAGCCTATAGGGCAGGTGCTAAATGAGATGGTGATTGTAACACACCCTGCACCACGTTCTCAGGCATTGCATGCTCCCTGCCTCAGAGTTCTGCAACCCACACACTCATATACCCCCATCCGCTCCCACAATAGTGAGGCACCCATCCGTGTAACGTAAGGTATGGGATGGGGAATGGCTTTTTCAGCCAGACCAGCACACACAAGGAAAACATGAGCGTGAGACAAAGTTAACCTAGTCAATACTTACTTCTGCTTCACAAAGTCATCCGTAATGAGCTTCTTCAGATTGCCAAGAAATGGGTGACTCACCCTGACAGCAAGAAAAGGAACCCATGAATACAGATGGTGGCAGTGACCTGATGTGGGCAGGAGCACTTCCTTGTGTGGTTTAGAGCTTCCCAGCCCAGCAGGTGTCTGTGTGGAGGCCTGGGCATGCAGCAGAGACCGGATGATTACTTTTCAAGGATGCCCAAGTTAGGAGTTTGATGGGGCCCCTAACCCTGAGGTCTAGCTTAGATCTTATCTGGGGGCAGGTACGGGAGAGAGAGCAGAGAGGGGGCTGAGACTTCAAGACTGTTTCCCCATTCAACCTGGTGAGGCCCTTTGCTCTCTAGCTAGTCCAGAGCTCCCCATTTCCTGATACCAGACCACCAGGCAATTGCAGTCCTGGGACCTCCTTTGCCAAAGGACAACACTGAGGGCAGGAGCTGAGAGAGGCCAATCATACCCAGGGCGCAGTCCCATCTTACGTAGTGCCTCCCAGAGGACAGCTGCAAGGGGAGATGAGGTGCAAGAAATTAGCACAGGAAAATGAGACCGTGGGCAACACCACAGCTGCGGGTCCAGCCACTCACCCTCGCTGGCGCGGTTGCCGTTCATGAAGATGACACCCAGAATCACTAAGAGGAGACTCAGTCTGGGAGTGTCCTTGGTCCTACAGGTGTAGAAAGAGGGACCTTGTCTAGCAGCCATTTGCAAGAGTGACTAAAGATGGCACACCCAACTAGCCTGTCCCAGATTTCTTGGCTAGAGGAGACTTCTCCCCAGCTCTATGCATAGCTTGCTACTTGGTCGTGGACAAATCATTACACTGCCGAGACTTAATCACTTCATCTGTAATATGTGGACACTAGTACTTCCCTACTAGAGTTCTGCAGAGGACAGGGTTTGGCAGGGAGCAAATGCTTGGCAAATGTATATGCAGACTTCCTGCCTTTCAAGCGTCGGGATCTACCCTCAACGGTAAGCTCTCCCCTTGGGGACCACTCTGCCAATTCCTGGCCAGACACCCGGTAGGACGATACAAACAACAACAAGCCTGCTTTCCTGGGAAGCTTCAGGTGGTGGGCATGAAACCCTGACAGCAGTAATGCCCCACCCAGGCCACTATCCCTTTCATCTAGTTATCCCCGGGCATCATGGCCTGCATGTGGGAGTTGTGCTAGGTACTCCCGCTCTGTTTGCCTCTGTTCCTCTGAGAGGATGTGGCAGGTTGTGAGGGAAGGGATAGCACCGAGGACAGCCGCAACCTTCCTTCCCCTTCCTACTTTCCAAGGAGGCGAGCTGAAGAATCCCGTGTGCAGACAAGAATATACAGGTGTTCTTCCTTGTCAATTTCCTTCAGGTGGATCCCAAACTTCTACATGGAGGAGATAACAGAGTGAGAGATCAAAAATGCAGCCTGGGCATCCTGCAGGCAGTCACTCAACTCCCTGTTAGAACTTTTCCTGAGCAGGGAATCCCACCTGTGGGGGAAGGTAGATGAAGAGAAGGCATGTAGGGCCTTCACTGTGGGACCTCTGGCATGGGCCTAGGCGATGAGACTCACTTCACAAGTCAATGAGACACTCAGAGAGCACAGGAGAGTGGAACCAAGGGAAGGAAGTACGTGGGAAACTGCTAGGGCATTGGATGCTCAAAGGCGGAGGGGCTAGGGAAGGCTTCCGGAGCAGGCAGTACTGAAATTGGGCCTTAAAAGGGATGCAGGGTTCAAGGCCTTCCCACTGCTCTTATCCTACATGGCTGCTCCCCTTCCCCGCACCCACCTTTTCCAGAATGTATGTCGCTCGTTCAATGATTTCTGGGAAATGCTCATCATATTCTCGGATGACATCCTTCAGCATGTCTGCAGGAGGGGAGAGTTGGGACGAGCACCTGGGCTGAGCAGGGGCCACAGAGCTGCAGCCCCTTGGGTCAGCCCTGCTGAGGGAAGCACAACCAGGGCCCTATGCTGTGGAAATGGAGAAGCAGCCATGGCCTGAGGGGGCAGGGACATGTAAGTGAAGGGATGCCCACAGAGTACAGGTGGGGAAGGGGAAGGGTAGAGCTCAGGGAGGGGGCACAGGTTGCCTACCCGAGCGCTTAATAGGGATCTTCTTGTAGTCCTTAATCATCAGGTATTTCACCAACTTATTTGCCTAGAGAAGGAGGAATACAGGGGGAAATCAAGGCATGGGTGACTGCCAAGAACTGTCCAGTAAAGGAGGAGTGGAGGGAGAGTAGGGGAGAAGGCAGACTTCTTACCCTCTCTTGCAGAAGGGTCACATTGCGGGGTGGCAAGCACAGTACATGCCTTGAGGGTATCTGGGACGTCAGGGCCATCGGGGGCCGAGGGGTCATCTGAGCCCGTGCCGTCAGTGGGGCCTGTGATGGTCTCCAGGTTGGTGGGACTGTAGGAGGCTCTCTCTCCTCCTCGCTGCCCTCATATTCATCATCCAGGTGCTTGGACTGTTCCACCCGGGAGAGAAGAGACCCAGGGTTACCAGGCTCCCTGTGTGAAAGTGCCTAGCACACCTTACCCACAGAAGGTATTGGGTAAATAGAGTAGTGTGAGCAGCACCTGATATGTGCTCAGTGCTTACTAAGTGCCAGACACTGAGCCAACCTCTTCTCCCACCAGTCTGTGAGCTCCCTGATGGTAGGAACTACATGGAGTAAAAAAAAAAATGCTCAGCAAACCTGTGTTAGAGGAACAGGGTCAAGAAGAGTGGAGGGAAGTGGAGGAGAGAAGGGGTGTGGAGATAGCAGGGAGGTCTTACCTTCTTGGTCCTCTTGCCTCCCATCCTGGCCCAAGGCTCAGCACTGTGCTGAACAGTGGCAACAGCACCCCCAGTCTCAGAGATGCTTGTGGCCATCTTGGCTTTGGCAGCAGCTGCTGCCACAACATTCTGAGGCTCCACCCACCGAGTCTTAGCAAGAGCTTTCCCAGACTTGGTCATCTTGGGCCGGGTGGCTGCCACCTCCCTGGCAGATGCTACCTGAGGCACACTGGAGGCAGCACTGGGGCCCTCTGTGGCAGCCTCTTGGGCTGGGGCAGGTCTCCTGGGGCGTGGGAAAGCCATGCCACTGATACCTGCTGGCTGGGTGAAATCAAAGACATCATTCTGACCCAGGAAGGCTGTCTTGGGCTGGGTGGCATCCATCTCACTGGCACATGGAGCCTGAGAGGAAGCACAGGTGGTACCAGTGCCCTCGATAGCAGCCTCCTGGACCTGGGAGGCTGTCTGGGGCTGTGGGGGGGCTGCTGAAACCCCAGGGGCAGCCATCACACTGTTGACTAGCATCTGGGAGACCTGTGGAGAAGCAGGGGCTGTCTCTGGGGTGGCCCCCTGAGACTCAGCATATGTCATGGGCTGAGTGTCATCTCCTGAGGCCTGATCTGTGTCCACCAGGTGGTTAATGGCCACCTGATTGTTAGAGGCAATACGGGCGGCCGCAGCAGCGGCCCGAGCAGCACGGTTGGAGGCAGCGGCACGGGCTACATTGGCAGCACGGCTGGCCGCCTCATTGGCAAGTGTTTCCGGATCCAGCCGCAGTGCATCCATCAGGGTCTGGGCCAGCACGGGGTTTTCCAGTTCCCAGGGCTCATTCTGCAAGGCCATCGAGGACGGTAAGGGAAGTCAGACAACTCTACACACTTGCATCTTGCTTCCCTGTGCTGGCCAGCCTCCTCCCAGGGGCCAGCCCTGACCACCCCAAACCCTCTCCAAATCTCCTTCCTCTGAGCAGGAGAGGGAGTTTGGGGGAAGCCAGGCAGACCTTCCCCACTCAACTCCTTTCTTTCATCCACCCCGTGCTCCACTCCTCCTCTGCCTCACGGGGGAGGAAAACCAAACCTGGCCCAGAGTGGGAGTGTGTAGGTCAGAGGCATGTGGGCCCAGGGCAAACAGGTGGCCAAGAAGGGGCCTCACCGACAAGATGTGAAGGCCTGGACCCAAGCTCCCAAAGGTTCTGAGGATACGGATGTCAAAGCTGGTGAGGGTGCCGTAGCCCCCAAAAGCACCAAATTCTTCATAGTCGTTTCCTTCAACCATGTCTTCTTCCCTGACTTCGTTGCTACCTTCATCCATGTCTTCAGCCGTGAAGCTTCCCGATTCCATGCTGTAGCTTCCCTCAGCCATGCTGCTGTCCCAAAGAGAAGAGAGATTAGCCTGAGAGGGAGGTTGAGGCGCTTCAGGGGGAGGGGACTGGATCCAGTGAGTTTGCGAGAGTGGGATATCGCAGAAGGTGGGGGCCATAATCACCAGTTACTAGGCAGTACAAGGGGTTGCGGGAGGTAGACTGGGGTAGACCCAGTCAGGGCCAGAAACCCAGGAATGGGACAGAGGAGGTCGGAGGAGGCTCCCGAACTGAAAGGGGACTTTAGGATGGGCAGGCCCCCTCCCCATCCCAGTGGGTAGATTTGAGTAGTGGGGGCGAACTTGAGGACTTGGGTCTGAAGAGTCCCAAAGGGCCTCTTTGAGAGAGAGAGAAACAAAGGGTTTGAACTTGAGGGAGGGAGCAGGGGACCAGGATGCAGGGGGGACAGATGGGAGGGCTCAGACAACAGGGAGAGTGGAACGCTCTCAGAAACCGAATCTGAGGGACCCTGTTTGGTTTGGTCAGGCTGGAGAGATTCTGCTGATACCGGACTAGGTTGCGCTCATACAAGAGCCCTAGGGACAGACGGGGTGCGAGCCTCCGACCTAGGTGAGGCTCGAGTTGGAGCGCTGGAGGTCTCAAATCCAAGGATTGGTCACTCCAGGCAGCGTTAAGAGGTCAGTGAGGTTGGCGTTATCTAGAAGTGGTAGGGGTGGGGGTGGGGTCTCCGTTCTAAGGAAGCTCAGCTCGGGGCACTCGGGTCTGCTTGAACGGGCTCGGACCATGCGCTCCGGCGTGAGTAAGGCTGGGATCCGGGCGCCAGGTTCTGGGTGGCGGGGAGTGGCGCTCCTATCTAACGGGGTTCGGGTTCTGAGTGCTTGGGTTTTGTTCGGATCCCGAGGGGAGGGGAAGAGCAGCGTGTCGGATATCTCTCGCCCTCCCCCTGTCCTCGCTGAAGCTGGATCCTTACCTTCCCTGGGGCTCCAATGGCGTCAGTCTCCAGCACCAGGAAACCCGCAGCCGCGCCCTTGCCTACCGCTGCCAGCACAGCAGCTCTTACTACTCCGCCCCTTTTATCTGCGAACCCACCCCCCTCAATACTGGGCAGTCATGCACATGCGCAGAACCCTTCTCAGCCCTGCCCGCTTTCCCAACAAATACTCTTTCCACCAGGACTCCAGTGCGCATGCGATTGTGCTCTCTGTTGGGGCGGGTTGCGTTTTTTCTTTCTGGCATATTCTTTTCGCCCCCCCCTCCTCTGTCAGTGCAAGGCTTGTCCCACCCAACCATCTACCTCCTTCCGTCCCTTCTCTTTTGCACAGTGCTTTCAGTATTCCCCGATCCTCCTCAAAGCTCCTCCAGTCTAATCCAGGATACACCTTGCCATACTCCCAGCTTGTCCTTTGGTCACAAATAAAGAATTCTCTAAGTGCTACGAAGTGCAAATTCTCAACCTGGGACCCAGGAAATTAAATGGCCTGAAGATAGCAGTTTCCTTTGTGTTCTCCATTATCCATCTCTATGGCCCCCAGACACACTGGGAGCATCAGCTTCCTCAGCTACCCTTTTAGGAAGCTTGTATGTTACAGCAGAATCTTTGCTGGTGTTTCTCTTCCTCTCACAGCAGCCCTGAGACGTGGATGTCAGCATCCCCAATTTACTGATCAGGAAACTGAGGCACAGACACCTTGCCTGAACTAGACAAAGCCACAGAGCCAGTAAACAGAAAATATAAACCCTGGTCTTTCTGACTCCAAACCCATGTTCCACTAATGTAGCCTGAGGGCTGAGGCACCCTTCCTTCCTCAGGTAGGTGTGCCAGACTCTCCTCCCCAACATCAACACATCCTCACCTCCTGCCTGCTCTGTGGGGGTCCATCCAGGTGTAAGGATTGCTCTTTGGTTTCCACTTCCTGCTCTGACTGTCAGGTCTTTTTGCTATGAGTGGCTCAAACACACTGCGTTTGAGGCTTCCTGTGCCACTGGAGCAGAGAGGGCAATCAGACACTTGTGAGTATGAGCCATGGCAAGCTCCGGTTAAGAGTAAATGTTTGCTCTGCTTCCTTCCAGGTCTGGAGCCTGGGACAGCCTCAGTGCAAAGAAGGTGAGCTGAGATTCAGAATTCTTGGGATGGACTGCAGGGCCTGTCTGTTGCTAGTTATGTGAGCCCACTCAGGTCACTCAACATCTCTGAATTATTTACTGGGATCCTACCCAAGGACACACATGCCACTGTGCTTCCATGATGACTGGAGGAACTAAAAAAGGCAGAAAATGGTATGTGCTCATCTCAAATTGAGCATGTACATTTTACAGAATACATAGATGATTTTCATATTTGTCTTTATATCAGCCTCTGCCAGGATCCCTGTGTATGAATGGAAGCTATTACTCTCCAGTGACCAATATCAATTCTCCTGGCAGAATGACTTTTGTCATCTGACGCATATCAACCACGCCTGTCAGCTACCTGTGTCTCTTCAGTCCTTCCTCTGTAACGAGTCCTTTGTGGGGCATAACCAGACCCTAGGAAGAAAAGCTTTGACAAACTGCTATATGATAATAATTCCAAAATCTATAGGCTCAGTTCAAACTTTGTCTTTGAGGGGGCAAATCCATATATTCACCTGTCTACGTGGTGAAACATCCACTTGGATGTATCATGGGTTTCTCATGGTTAGGCTGACAAAAACTCATCACTTAGTATTATGCACTCATCCCTCACATTCCCATCTCTCTCTCTCTTCTTCTCTCTCTCTCCTCCCATCTTCACCATCTCAGTAAATGGCATTCTTATCCACACAATTACTCCAAAACTAGAAGGCATCTTCCATCACTCCCCCTTTTTCATGCACTTCACTGAGGGAGGAAACCTCTGGAGATGTCCAGAGCTACCTCTCCAAGCAGCTTTCTCTTCTCCATTGCTTGCTGTAAATTCTATTCATATTGGCCCCTATCTGAGATCACAACTCTTTCTTCTTCAGTGACATTGTCCATTGGACTCTTTTTGTGTTCCATCTTCCAATGTTCCAGCCTGGAAACTATCCAGGCATATTGCTGGGAAAATCGGGCAAACAGAGGTCTCACCTCAATAGTTTCCCTTCTTTCAGGGGTTACATTCCTGTGCAGCTGGTTGTGCCATGACTTAAAGCCATATTTTTTTTCCTCTTTTACTAGCTGTTTACCAATCTGGTTCCTCGTAATCCATCATGGCTGGAAATAATAAGTGTCCATTTTGTTTCTTAAGCTTTTTCTCTGCATGC
>PVKY010010494.1:0-12604 GCA_004027775.1 Bradypus variegatus
CCGTGGTCTCTGTGGAATGGAACTGCAGTGGACATCTGATCCGAGCTGTGCCTGCCACACTGTCCTTGCAAGGGATTTGGGGTTGAGGCAAAGAGGTCCTGCAGACAGCCTCCTCCCTTTTGCTTCTGTGAGGAAGACAGAGGGAAGCAGAGATCTGATGGTGTTTCCAGTTCCTGATCCCACATCCTACAAGGCAGGGCTATCCTTCCTGCCTTGGATTTCTGCAAAGGTCTCCGCTTCTTAATAACAGCATTCACTTCATTGCTTAAGGTGGCATGAGCGGATGCGTGCTGCTCGTAGCTCTTTGAGCTATGGCCAAGGCAGCAGCTGTGAGGGTCTTTGTGAGTCATACAGCCACGTGCGTGGGCTTGGTGGGCACCTGAGGACCTGGATGAAGGGACAGCTGCTCCTCCAATGCCCTGAGACCCATCTGGGGCTGAAGCTGGGGCTGGACCCTGTTGATCCTGAACTCAACACCCCCACCCCTCCACCGCCCCTGCTCCAAGAGACAGTGGTCTCCGGTCTCCGTAGGTGTCCCGGATGGCAGGGGTTTGAAGGAAGGGCAGGGTTCCCTGCAGGCAGAGGGAAGGACCATGGAATGTGTGGCTATTGGAAAGAGAGCCAGGAAGCGATGAGGCATTACGGAGAGTCAGTGCCATGCCAGCACCTTGGCACATCTCACAAAACCCCCTTGAGGATAACATCATTCCTATGTTAAAGGTGAGGAAGTTGGGGACTGGAAAGACCAGCTGGTCTCTCACTGTCACACACTAGTCAGTACCCAGGTGAGGAGCCTGCCTGACTTCTGTGACCCAGAAAGATGAGAGGGGGGACAGTGGGGGCAAAAGGAGAAAGAGGCCTCCTGCACGCCCTGTGTTTATATTTATCCCAGACCTTTGGCTCTTGGAGAAATGGCAGCTGAGGGGCTCCTGGGATTCCCGCACCCCCACATACACACACACACATCTTTGTCCCTTTGTTCCCACAACTGTTTCTACCTGGACCATGGTTTGCCCTTTTATGAGTCTTAAAAATTCTACCAGTCACGTGGCAACCTCATCAACAGGTGCCAGAATCCTGAGCACTGCGGGGAGCACTTCAAGGTCAAGTGCTCTTGGTCCAGGATGAGCGCTTTCTCCAGGGACGTGCCCAGGGAAGGGTGAAGAGCCCGGTGCAGACGGAGCAGAATCCCTGCCTCTCGGCTGGGTGCTGGGGAGAGGAGAAGCTGTGTCTCCCAGGACGGGCTGCAGGGAAGGGCTCTGCCAGCGGAGGCCAGTAGCCGAGTCCCAGCCACACTTGTCAGGCTAAAGCCTGGGAAAGGGAAGGGGCCACCAAGACCCCCACCCATCCCACCCGGCTCTATCATCCCACCCCAGAACTGAATGGCTCATCACATTGTCCCTGCTCTGCTTTGGCACCAGCACCCCCAACCCTGAGCAGAATCTAAATGGGAACTTTATCTGGGGTCCCTCCCCCATCTCCCCCACCGCTTGCACTCACAAAGCTTTTTGTGTGTTAAGTACAAATCCAAAGGCCTTCCAAATTAACTGTCCCGCACTCCGCCTCCCTTCACACTCTTACCTGGCCTCTCCACTTACTTGCAATCCTCTCCCTCGGTGCGAGAACCAGGAAAATGTACTCTTTCACCCCAACTCGAGTAAATCATTAAGTGACATAGAAAGTTTAGTTCAACACTAGGGAAAATTGAATTTATCTTGTAAATGTTTTATTCTTCCAAAAGTTCACTTTGGCAAAGTCTAATGTCTAAGAAAAGCATGAAATACTGTGGCTCCAGAGGAAGCAAATTCTTCCACTAAGCGTTAAGCCGCGGGGTCCAAATCCTGCCTCTCTCCCGTCAACCACTCTCTTTAACTCAAACGCCCATCAATGTCCCTGCTAAATGGGAGGCTCACGCACATATGCTCTTATCATAATGTCACAAAACCCATAGAATTACAAATCAGGTTTAAGGCAGAAAACATGACAGCCAAATATAAGTACACAAAAAGTACATTAAGTATCCGTCTTCATTTATCCTCCCCATTCCAACCTACCTCTGAGCTCCGACCGCTCCGTGCAGCTCTCAGCTGGAGGTAGGCTAAGATCCATTTTAGAGTGGACTGAAATATAAATGACAGTTCACACTGCACATGAACATAGACAACTGTATAAAATATTTAAATAAAGGCAGGAAAGAACAGAGGATTGCCGCAAAGCCTTTGGCAGACCCAGCCTTGGGGAATTTAGCAGCTTGAGATTCATTACAAATTTCATCTTTAATGTTATTTTTAGTTCAATATTTTGTAGCACTCAGGAGTAAATCTTGGTGCACTGTCTTCTCTCCCCTGGCTTCCTCTCCTCTGGTGTCTGATCCTCTAGTTTTACTGAAACCTAATACGTTTTCAATAAAATTGATTTGTGACGTCGTAATGCTGTTTGTTACCATCTCCTGTTTCTTGATGTAATGGGGAGAGAACTATTGCATGATTTGGCAAAGTGGGGCGGATTGCTCTTGATTGTGGAATAAATTGACATGAACCTGGAAACCCACCCTGCTGCAAAATGAAAACTCTCCATTTATTCTGCCCTCTGTGCCTGCCCACTTTGAAGTTCCTGGCACTAAAATCCTGAGTGCTAAGGGCTCATTAGTCCTTCCTAAAGGAAGCATCATCCCAAATACAGAGACAAAGGAGAGAAAGAAACCTCGGTTTTAAAGAATTTCTGCTCAGCTACTTTCTCAACTTGACTTTCCACCTGGAGAGCTCTAGCCAGTCTGTTGCCACCAGATGAAATTCTGAAACAGGCCTCCGTCCCAGAGCCAGGGGTAGGAGAGGGCCATGTCACCAGAGGCCCCGCTGTGGTCGTTCTGCAGACTCCTCAGCCTTCAAGGGAAACTGCAGGGAGAAGTAACTGACACTCGCAGAGACAAAGCCTCTTCCAGAAGGCAGCTGGCAAGATGGAAGAAGTCAGCAATCATCGCTTTGCTGCTCAACCAGCTGCTTGGATGTATGAAACCGAAACCCCTGAGAAAATGGCCAAACCCAGAAAACTGCTGGTGATTTTTGATGGAACTTGAGTAGGAGGTTCTCATTTGCCATATTAGGGCAGGACTTGATTTCTTACTCACGGAAGGGAGGAAGTGCTGAGTAAGGCTCAGATTTGAGGCTCAGAGCAGCTTGAAAGAAATGGATTTCAGCTGAAGCATTAGGTGGCCTGTGATATTTGCCTGATGGAGATTTCATGGGCAAGCGGCACTCTCCATGACTGTTTTTTCCATGTAAAGATAGTTCTGATGCTCCTACTTTGATAAGGCTTTATAAATGGAGGAAAATCACTCTTACAGGAATAAGATGATGTTTACACGTGCAAAAGCAAGTGGAGACAACTTGAGTGGTTGTCTGGGTAATTTATAACTAAATAAATCCCAGTGATTCTTAAAGCAAACATACTCAGATGTTTTAATACTGGAAAAAGTGCACCTAGATTATTCAGTCCAAGTAGGTGAATTTTATTTTTTTGTTGTTGTTCTGATTTACCCAGATAACTTTACTTTGCAGGATACTGTGAGACAGAGCCTGTGGTTACCCAGGGGAAAAGCAAAAGGACTCACCAGCCAGCAGGTGTAAAGTTTGGGAAACTGAGATCCTGGCCAGGACAGAGCTGGGCTCATAACGTCCTGGCCTCCTCATGATTCTGGAGTTTATGGCTTGACTCACTGACTACTGAAACCACTGGATTAAGATCATTCCAAATCATCATTTTCCCTATGTTTATTCCCAAAAGGGTGAATTCCTAAAAACCTGAACTGCTAGGACCTTAACTGAAAAACCTCCCCCAAGGGAGCCAGTGTCCGAGTCCCACACAGTTGAGGTCTGGCTTGATCCCTTATTCAGTGTCTCTCATTCACTTGCATTTTGATATTTTCTTGTTTTGGAGGGAAAGTGGTGGAGAAAGTGAGTTCATCAGGTGCTGCAGAGGTAAAGGCCATCTTTCATTTTAGAAAGATCTAGAAGACCAGAGTCCCTTTGGAGAATTTGAACAGGGAGGCATATCTTCTTTCCTCTCCATTGGATTTCCTGAAGCCCTTCTTTATGGTGGTGATCAGAGATGCAAAGTGACATTCTGATGAGAGCACGGACCGGGCCAACCAAAGGAAAATTGTTTTGGGTCAGGTCCTTAAGTCAGGTCCCCCAGAAGTAGAATCTGAGATGGAGATTCTTATGCAAGTGATTTAAGGAGAGAGCCCTTGCAGATGAAACCTGTGAGGGGAGGGAATGCAGAAGAGGATAGGGGAAGAAGCCACATAAAATTATGGATTCAGCTGGATCACAGCCTTATCCCCCACCGGGATCTCTGGAGTGGAAATAGCACCAAGAGTTGTCAACTTGGGGCAAGGGGTCTGGTCTTCTGTATCCCTATGTTAGTCCATCATTGGCAAGGGCCATGCCCAGGTGGAGGGGATGCCTCCCAGGCATTTCCAAGACTAGTGTCTTCCAAGGGTTGGGAGCAGTTCTCAGGAGAGAGTGCACTTGTTAGCACTCAGCTGTCACAGAAGCCAGGGAATGGGTGCAGCAACCGTGCAGAAGATCTGGGTGGGACACCAAGAGCATCCACCACAGACTGGCAAAAATTTTGGAAAGCAGTCTCCTTCTTGGAAGCCCTGGCCTTATAGATTTTTCCTCCCACTAGATTGAGATTTACGTCCCAGATCATGAAGGCAAGAAAAGTCACTGTGCTCCAGGAAGTGTTTGAATGCATCAAAAGAACAATAATGGTTCTGGTAGAATGAGAGCTGGTGCCTCGCAGTGCCCATCTTAAGAGAGAAAAGGGTCAAGCTGAGAGCAACAGAGGGACAGTTTCACCTTCATCCTGGGACATGGCACTATCCTACTGGAGTAGCTGATGTTGGACTCAATGGGAAAATACACAAAGAGCATTTTATGCAATGTCTGGCACATAGTAACCACTCAATAAATATTAATTTGTTATCAGTACCATTTTCCCAAATGGTGAGGTGAACCAATGTGCTGAGCTTCTCTTCTTAATGAAAACTGTGGATAGTCATTGTGAGGTAGAGGAACTTTGAAATCCCTGTTAACTGGGGTGATTAAACTGCTCTTTGTTATGCTCTGGCAGTGATAAGTGAATACATCTTCTTACATGCCAACTTCAAAGGAGAAGAGTTGACTGCTCTTGTTGAGAAGGACCCTGAGGCTGCATCTAAGTTTAGGGCAATGGAGTTCACCAATAAGTCATGTCTACCATGCACACCAGAGAAGAGCTATAGGCAGGTGCAACATTTGGAATCTCTATCCTTTGGCATAACAGAATCCCTGGCTTTTATTCATCATAATGTTTCAAGAAAGCAGATCACAGGGGCTGCTTAGTTTCTCAAGCAGAAGATGTCAGGCTCAGGTCTTTCCTCTTTGCAGAGGTGAGATGGGGAAGGAGTTCACAGAATGCATCAGCTCTAAACACATTTGCTCAGCAATGCCTGGATTCTCCTTAGAATAAAAAGGAGGAGAAACAGGAGGAGTAGATGGAGGATGAGAAAAACCTTCTATGACTTGAAATGTAATAACAAAATAAAAGGATCCATATCCAGAATACATATGTGTATCCACATGTATAATGCATAAATAACTACAAATCAATATGAAAAAGACAAACATCCCATTAGAAAGATGGGCAAAGCTTAGGAATTAGATGAAATGCCCTGTCCAAGAAACCAATGCTGCTCAACTTCACCAGCTGTCCGTGATATGCCAAAAAAATCAGCAACCAAACAGCAACCAAAACAGTATTTTTATAGGCATCAGACTGGCAAAACTTTTGAATCTGACAAAAGAAAAGCAGGGGAGGGTGTGGAAACTGGGTGAGAGTACACATCTAATGAACACTTAGAAGAGCAAATGGACAACATCTAGAATAACTGAAAGTGTGCAGTCTGCCTTCCCAGCATTTCCATGTCTGGGTGTATCCCAGAAATACTCATACACAGGTGCTCAAGGAAGCACGTCAGGGGAAGCTTATTCTAGAATGATGCAGTTTATGGTAAGGGCGAACATTAACCCAACTCCCTAAAAACAGGGAAATGGAAAATAATAAACAGGCATAAGCACATAGCTCACCTCTGGATAACTGAGAAACGTCTTGAGTCGTATCTCGGAAGAGAACAAGAATAGTTGAGACGGCAAACTCCAAATCACCTGCCAACACCCTGTATTTTCTGTGTAAATGCTAAGGAAGTGTCTACACTTCCACCAAAAATGATGATTATCTATAATACAAGGGGGTGGATTGGGATGGGGACTTCAGTTTTATGTATAATATTTAAAATGTTGACAACAAGAATGCATTGTTTGGTATTTGAGAATTTAAAAGTTAGCTCATAAAGGACCCTGGCTCCTGGGCCTTATGCAGTATTGGAGGGGGCAGTGTGAAGAGAGCGGGGCAGATGTGATGGTGTCTTTTCATGCACAGCAGCCTTTGGTCTCCTTTTCTTTGGGTGTTTACTGGCCACATTCATTACTAAACTCTTAATGAATTTGCTTACTCAGGAAGAGCAACCCGCCGCTTTCCTCTTGGATCCTGCTAGAAGTCATGTTTGCAGAGGCCGTGCTGTAGGGTGTGAGGCTGCCCATTCCTTAGGCAGGAACAACATGGCAGTGCCCGCATGGCTCAGTTTCAAGGGGACTCCTGGGGCTGGTTCATAACATCCCTGGCACTTTGGAGGGAAAGGAGTAGACCGTGAGTGGTGGAAGAAACCTGTTCTGGATCTCTGACTCTCTCATCCGTGGTGACTGGATGCTGAATATCTCCTCCCATGGCACCCAGAGTAGACACTGAGTAGCTGTTCAGAGAGATTCCTTCCCTGGCCTCTGAGTCTTGCCAGACTCTAAGGCCACTCTAGGTAGAGGCTCCCCAGAAATCCCTCAAATGCTGCTTCTGTTGTGGGGACTGGCCAGGCCTGTCCATTTCCTCCTCACCGTCCAGTCTGCATAGAAGATGTTGGCCCCTTCTCTCTGGCCATCACAGGCTCTCCTCACCAAGCCTCCTCCTTGCTGGCTGACACCTTCTCCAGCCTCTCCTTTAAGCCCAGCTCTGTGCCCCCTCCTGGGGACGCTCCACTCTCTCACCCCCATGCTTGCTTGGTTGTATTTTTCACTCATGAGAAACCTTCTCTATCTCCTTTCTCAAGGCAGAGAGGTTGGACAGCGTCTCATCCAGGACACAGTTCCGGAAGAGTCCAGGCTGGGGAGGGAGCAGCGAGATGTACCCTGGTAGTTGCCCTTATGCTTTGCTGACCTTCCCTGACCTTCTTCTTGTCCACTGCTCCTGCTCTAATTCCTGCCACCATCCTCTGTGCATGGGCCAAGGCTCCGAACAGGTTCTTTTGCTTCCAGCAATGTCCCTTTCAACCTGTTCCCTGCCGAGTAGCGGGAAGCACTTCTTCCAGGGAAGAGGCCCCCAGTCCAGACTGCCTTTGATCACTGTTTATTATGGAGCATGGGCTGAGAACACAGGATTCAGAGAGGGGCCAGGCAAACTCTGCAGTGCACTTCCTAAGCTTCTGCTGTTCCCTGATTTCGCGTTTGCTCTGCAGAACCAGTCAACAGGAGAAACCAGAGATGAGTGAGGTTCTCAAAGGTTGGGAGCCTGAAGGCTGGAGTCAGGGCAGGTGGAGGCTGCCCCCTGGTTCAGGCTGTAGCATCAGTGAATCAGAGTTGGAAAGTCTTCCTTCAGTTCTAGGCTCAAAGACTTAGAAACCTGATGCAACCGAGTGGCTGCCCCAAGTAGCTTACCCTAGATGAGCCCAGGTTTTCTTCCTCCTGTGTATCTTACCCGTCTCATGGGTTGTCTCAGGTTGGAGTAGAAGGGATTTTAGAGCTGCAGGGCTCTGCGTGCAGGACACTTTCATGGTCTCTGATCCAGGGCCATCCACCAATTCACCTGATCAGCAAAGATTAATAGAGAATCTGCCATGTGTTGGGGATTCTTCTAGACTCTAGGGATGTAGAGAAGAAGGATAACTCCAGTCTTCCATGCATTTCCCATCTAGCAACAGATAATGGAACTGGAAATAGAAGAGCCCAGTACGAAGTGGCAGGTACTATTCTGGGCAGAAACACTGCATGCTCTGGGCACACCACAGGCCCTCTAGCCCAGAGGGGAAGCTCCTTCTCGGAGACCACCTCCTGCAGAGTGAGCAAAAGTACAAAAGCCCAGAAGTGTGATGGAGCATGATGCCCTCTTCCCCAGAAAGCGCTTCTCAGAGAGGCTGCTGGCCCCTAAGGGTGGCTTTAACCAGCCCTTTGAGTTACCAGAGAAGTTCAGGTACGAGGCCAAGAGCAGGTGTCGCGGGTGCTCTCTGGCGTCTCCCTGCACACACAGCTGTCCGCACGCTGATGCTTCTCACTGTGAGCTCCTCCGGCCACCACAGCTGGCTTGGCTTGCACGCAAGGCCTTCAGAAGTTCCAGGGAGTTCTTGCCTCCAGGAGCAGCCCTTGACCATTAATTGACTGGATTTGGTAGATGAACACTCAGTTTCCTCCCCGCTGGGTGTGACAATGCTGTAGCATGTTCTCCGTAGTCTCCCAGAGAGACCCAGCAGCCCTGAGCTCCAGATGCCCTCAGAAGGAACCTGCTCACCAACGCTCAGACACTGGCTGCTTTCTCCACCCTGTCTCACTTTATGGCTCCCCTACTGGTGTTTTCTGGAATTACCTCCTAAATAAACTCAAACTTAGACCTTGTCTAAGGGTTTGCTTCTGGAAGAACTCAAACTGAGACAAGCCATATTATCTTTAAAACTCTGTTTTTGCCTTGACTCTCATCATTTATGTGTTTCCGTGGGCTGTCCTGTTCAGTAGAAGTTCCTGGATTTCTGACCGTCTGGTTCTGTTATAGCTACCGGCAGGTCAAAGGAAGAAATACCAGCCTCCTTCCAGCTGGTATTTCCCCCCATCTCCCTCACCTTCTCCCAGTATCCCCACTGCACCCATACCTCTTGTTTACCAAATGTTCAATTTTGGTTATGTTACTATAAAAATCAAGCAGCTGGCAATTCCAGCTTGATTAGCAGGTCTCCAGTTTTGATTAGTAAATTACTGTGGTAATCAAGGTTAATTCTCACTGCAGTGCTCAGCAATAGATTTTATATTTTGCAGGGAAGTGGTTTTCCTGCCTGGGATGGGGAACATTTCATTAAAGGAACCCAAAGATAGGAAAGGAAGGAAGTGAATCCTAGCTGGATTGAGAATCGGCGTCCGTACAAGTCCTGTCTCTGGTCTACATTCAGGTGGGTCAAGGAGCCTGAACAGGCCTGAGAAGCCCGGGTCCCAGATCGCAGGACTTTCTGAGAGCCTTTGCAAACCAGAGGAGCACTGCTTGCTGGAACTGAAAGCCACTGAGCAGTGGCTCAACTCAGCAGCCCCAGCTGCCCAGCAGTGGGTCTGGCTCAAGGCTGAAGGTGCCTTTGAGTTCATGGATGTCTTTAAATGCCTTAGGGGCATGTGATGGAAATCAGTCTTATGTCAGTGCTGCTTTGGGGGCAGCCTCTCTACTCCCCGCCCTGGGGGAGGTTTCCTCCTCCAGGGAGTGAATGGTATGACTGGAAAGGGTTTAGAGTTCCAAGAGTCACTCAACCTTGAAAGAAAGCTCTTGGGATGGTGGAGACTTGCAGCTGGATTTCATTTTCTGATTTCTTCCTAGATCCAGTGTTTGGACTGTGGGGTCTGGGTAAGTTGGAATTAAGGAGTTCTGTCCTTCAGGTGAGGAAACAGGGCCAGAGAGGAAGGGAGCTGGTTCAAGCCCACCCAAGATCTCTCTATAAGCTCCTTCCCTTCCTCACATGGAAATCCTTGTACTATCATCATCTAAGATCATCCAGAAGGTGACTTTGTTTTCAGTATCTCTTTGGGGGAGGGACACTGTCAGTCCATAGAATTCATATAAAACTTTGCGAGCAGGAAGGATACGTGGTAGGTAAGATTGTGTTGGAAGGCATGGATATCTCTACCCTCACCCCCCATCCCTACCCCCTGAGTTGGAAGGGAGCTCACAGGTTGCTTTGCCTCCCACGCTGCCCTCCATGTGCCACTCTCCCACACATCCATCAGTGCTCACTGCGCTCACAGTCAGTCCTAATTCTACTTGTGTGCAAAGATGAAACAAGACATACTGCAGGAAATGCCCTTATTCTCTCTTCCAAACAGTTGGAATTAGGGCATGCTCTCATGTAGATCCTATTCTGGGAGGTCTTTCCTCAGGCCCAGAGGTGGCGAGAGCAGCAAACTAAAAACCTTGCCCTTGACTTGAGCAAACTGTATCTTGGTGCTAACAGGAAGGGACTTCCCTCTTGGTGTCTCCCCTTCCCAGATTACCCTCTTGGATTTCTGGAGTCCCCAAAGCTAGAGGTGGGGTGAGATGGGGCAGTGGAGGGAGGAGAAGGAGCTGGAGGGAATACTCCTGTTTGGGGGTGAGATCGATGAGTCTGAATTCTCAAGGCCCCATGTGGCCACTCTCCAATGAGCAGGTGTCTGCTCTGGGGGAAGGCTGAGACGGGCCACAAGGCTGATGTCCAATATGTTCTCTTAGGCAGAAGGTAAAAAGGTTTTTCCTCAACTACAAGATCTGGGTGCCCTAAGATCCCCTTGGTGCTCTCGGGTAAGAGCTCTCAAACTTTTCTCTTTGCACCTTTTACAGCCACATAAACTCACCTTTCCTTAATGTTTCATTTTGACAACAATGTTCTGGTGTCTTATTCTGGAGTCGTATGAATAAGGCCCTGTGAAAACAGAGAGCCCTGGAGAAATGACCAGAGGACAGAAATACATTGGTGCTGTCTCCAGGTTCCCTTGCCTAAGAAAAATTAAGGCAGGTTGTTTGGGTGGTGGGAGCAAGAGAATTGTTTGTGGAAACCACAGGATTTAGAGTTAACTTCTCTCTCCAAGTCGGTGCATTAGCTGGTTTCAAATCCTTTCCATCCTTGTCTAGAGCTGGCTCCTCCCTTGCTAGTTATATGACCTGGAACAAGGTACTTACAGCTTTGTATCTCAGTATCCTCATCTGTAAGATGGGTTTTAGAACACTAATTAATTCAGAGGAGTGTATAAGGATAAATGAGGCAATACATATAAAAGTTAATACATATAAATATATGTATTATATAATATGCATATTTATATGTATTATTTTATAATACATAGGAAAGATTTAGTAAATAAATGATACATAAGTTGTGCTTATAAATGGAGGGGAATGGGAAAGAGGGTTGCCTTAGGGAAGAAAATACCTCAGGGTTAGGTAGAGAATCCGTGGAACCATCTTCCTTTTGGGACTGTTAAACATTAGGGGAAAGTAAGCATACTGAAGTGTGTTTTCTGAGACTAAATTATATATTTTATAAACTATTTTAGTATCCAGTAGATTTTTTCCTTAATAGCTGTCCAGAAACAGAGAAAAGGGCCACGCTGTTGGTGTCATCTTGAAGTTATTACCGTGTCTCCGCACAGCGAGACCGTTGAATCAGAACCCAAACACAATGACTTTTGGCATTGTCTTCCTGTTAGCGATTGCAGTTGATGTCATTTTGCCAAATGAAATTATAAGCAAAATGGACATTTTGAGTCAGAGTGTAGCAAGGAATATATACATGCATTTCCTTCAATAAATCTGCCCTCTTCTGCCTGGACAAAGACATACAACCTATGTGATTGACGTTTTCACCACTAAATTATACTATGTCTGTTCCTAGAAGAAATGTCTCCATTCCAAAATTAGCTAACCATCAACATAACATAAAATAATTTGAACATGGTGTCATTTCACAAAGGTATTGATTCATGCAGACTTACAGAATTAATAACTGGTTTCCCATAAAAGGAATAGTCACTATGTCTTCGGCAGTCAGAAAAAATACACACTTTAGAACAATATATATTGGTACATTTAAGTCTGATTGCTGAGCTCAAATAAGCAGAGCAATTTTCAGAAGCAATGTTGCAAATGAAGAAAGAGGTGACACAATGCAACTTACAAATGGATCCAGGGGTGATGGAAAGCTAATAAAAAAAGACAACTATTTATTTATTTGGGGCATTTGATTTTACTCTATCGGATTACACCAAGCTCTAATTTTTCACTGTAGTCAATCTGTATAAAAGTTCAAATGATTGAAGCACATATTTAATTCCCAAATGCCTTTTCTCTCAACCCCTGCTTCTTCAGGATAGGACAACATTTGGTGTCTTGCGTAACAAGAAGTTCTGCTTACGTCGGAGCAACCAGCCTGGAGGAGACATTTAAAGGCCGAGGGTGATTTACTTAGTTCCTAATGACAGCCAATCCACTCTTTCTGCCTTGAGAACTGGTTTTGCCAATACTTTGAGAAAATATGTTTCTTTGTGCTTTTTGTTTTTTTAAGTGTGTTCTCCTCAATGAAGTTTCATGGTAATAAAGTAATTGAAAATAACCTTCCCAGTTACTCATCTAACAAATTATCCCATGGCATGTAGAATGAAATTCAGACTCGTTTCCAGAGCCCACAGTTTCTACATGATCTGGCTCAGCTTGCTTTTCTAACCCCCCCCCCCGCCTTTCC
>PVKY010010495.1:0-12603 GCA_004027775.1 Bradypus variegatus
ATATTTTGAAACTAGAATTCAAACCCAGGTCCTCTGACATAAATGTATTGGTTTTATTTAATATTTATTGAGCTGTTACTATGTGCCCACAAGAAGCTCAGCATAGATGATACGATGATGAGCAAAACAGATACAGTACCTGCCCTAGGGGGGCTTAGTCTAGTATGACAGTCAGATAACATTCATTAAAATAAATATATTATCATGAACTGGAATAAATGCTATAATGAAAAAAAGTTTATAAAGGCAAGAATTGGTCTGTTTTGGAAGTTAGGGAAAGACTTTCTGAGAAGGTGAAAATTAGCTAGGTAAAAAGGGTGGGGGGGTGCAGGAAAGACATGCCTGGAGAGGGAATAGGTATGCCATTTGTTTGTGACTACTATTTCTTGCAGGAACAAAGAGGCACGGAAGGAAGAGTAGATAATAATCCTCGTCCTGCCTAATTCACAAGACTCTGTGAGAATTAAATGATATAATTTATATGAAAGTGACATATCCATTTTAAAGCATTTTTTTGGTAAAACATTAGTCACTTAGTTATGGTTAAGAAAAGAAAAATTCAGATGATAAAAACTATTTCCACATCAGTTGTTAGAGTGGATTCAGTGTTTCTCAAGTTTCTACCAGGTTTTCTTTGATTAATGCCAAAGCATCCCTAAAAACCATTTTTGAAATTGTGTTGACATAATCCACAAGTTAAGGCTTTTAAGTTAAAAAACAAACAAAAAAACATGCAAATCTTGGAACTCCTTACATCTTTGGAAATTGTGTTGTTTGTATAGAATGTTGGTGTTGATCTCTATTCTTCTTTAAGAGCACAGGAGGGAGATTAGCAAGCAGTCTGGACCTGGAGAAACATGGAATACTCCATCCTTAACCACCCTAGAAAGCTTTCCTTAACTAAATGGAATGGCTAAGGAGAAATTTTATAATATACTACTATTCTTTCTCTCCTTCTCTCCCTCTCTCTCCATTTTTCACAAAGACCATATAGCATGGTGGTTATGAGCACCATAGTCTGGATTCTGAGTTGGAATCCTGGCTCCGTCGATTGTTGACTGTGACCCTAGGGAGGGAGGGTTACTGAATCTCTCTCTACTCAGTCGCCACATCTGTAAAATGGGGATAATAATATTAGCTATCTCCACGTATATTAAATGTGTTTGCTATTTTTGCACATACTTAATGAAAATACTAAATTTGTTTACATATTAATTTAATGTATGCCCTGCATAGAGGAGCTTACACTGTAAAAGAAATAGAAAGTTTTCCTTCTACTAGATGAGGGGTCTTCAAACAGTGGCATGCCTTTTTAAAAAATGTGTCTTATCACAGTGATGGTGTGCATCTGAGAGCTCAGCGTTCCATTTTCTAATACATGTATTGAACATATGATAAAGATGTTTCATACAGACAGGGACACTTGATAAAACATAGAAAGAGAAGGAACAAACACCGAGATAATAATCCAATTTCTCCACACCTCACAGATATTTAACTTCATATTCTAAATTGTCACCAGACATTATTTCTTACAACTAACTCCTAATAAAAGGAAATTGCTAGAGTCTGGATGAAAATGCAAATTTTAACAGGGAATTATGAACCAACCCTAGGTCATGGCAGACCATTCAGCTTATCTTTAATAGAACAAATTTTAAAAATTAATTTTCAACTATCTATAAGGATAAAATGAACCAGATTGTAAACAGTGAGGTTTTGGGTAGATCATACAGTACCACAGCAGTTTAATTTTCTCTTTTCAGTATTAGAATCTTAGAAAATGAACCCCCCCTCCAAAAAAAAAAAACCTGAAGAATAGTAAAAGCATAAGATTTAAATATTCTTCACATTTTACTCTCCCTTTTTCATGACTTCCAGAGTGATCCCTTTTTGTTCTAAGTAATTTCTTCTTCCTTTGAATTCATAAACACCTGTTGTTCTGGATCACTTATTTGAGATCTAGGGATAAAACCTTGAGTTGCCTTTGAATTCCCCTTTGAGTGTAGTGTATAATGCTTAAAACAGAACAATAATATACGAACTTACTGACTGAATTTATTTTTCTAATTACAAATTTACTGACTGAATTTATTTTTCTAATTACCTAGGGAAGAGGGTGTTCCCTAACTACAATCCAAGAAATGGAAATTCTTTTAAATATGAATGTTGGATGCTTACCAATTTAAATAGCTTAATTTTCTTTTTATTTCCTTAATAAGTTGATATTTTTTGGGTTAATTAAGTCTGAAAATATTCTACCCAACATAGGTAATAAGTGGTTGATGAAATGGAAATAATGCAGAACATGAAAGTTACCATGTCAACTAAAGTTTATAGAGCCAGGAAGTAAAATTTAAGTACAAACAAAGCTATGTAGACACCAAATTGCAGCACTGAGAACTATCTCAAAGAGATCAAGTTTAAAAAAGGATTAAGACATAAGATGGGAAAAGGCACTTAAACAACATTCAAGAGGTCTTTAAGTAAAGAAAATCTGGGACATTTAAAACCCAGCAGGATGTGAAGTGAGGGGAAGATGCAGGGGGAAGCTAAACACAACATAAGTAAAAAATTTGAAGTTAAGTCTGAAGCAAGGAAAAAAAGAGAACAGATTCAGTTTCCTCTCTGATGTAGTTTCATGTTAAAATTCATGCATTTTTCCAGAATGTTGATTCCAATCTGCCATCCCACTCCAACTCTTTCACCATGTTAATTTCTACTGATTCTCCATATCACTTAATCAGTGGTACATTGCTCCCCACCGCAATCAGGATTCTTTTATTATATCCTATTACAGAATCTTTTTAAGTGCACTTCTCTCCATTGATAACCATGCCCCCGTAAATGTAGTTACTTGAATAATAACTGCCTCACTTTCCTTTCGAGGGCAGGAATCTTGTCTGGTTTTGCTTATTGTTGAATACTTATTACACAGTAGGCGCTTAACAAACAACTATTGAAATATAGCAAAATGCTGAACTTCCTTTTTATTTCCAGCTTTCCAGTCAGAGAATTCGCTTTAGATTCGGAAGAATATCTAACGACTTTAACTTCAAAGGGCAACAAGATTCTTAAAAAACCTTCCCTACTAAAGTGCAGTCATTTGGCAAAATATTCATTTAGATCCTGGTACTGTTAGGCGATGGGAACACAACAGTGGGCAACGCAGATAATTCTGTCGCTGCTCTTACCAAGTTTACATGGGAGTGGGGAGGGGTAGTAGTAAATGTATACTATATTGCCTATATTTAAATAAGTACCAACCTCCCACCCTAAATGAATTACATCCCAGAAAACAGAAAACACCCTAATGGGATTACTGATGTTTTTGAGAAAGGTAAAACAGCCCGGAGACAGGACAGGGCGTGGCAGTCCTGGTGGTCAACAGGATAACGAAACTCGCCTAACTCCCAGTACCACTGGATGAATCCCCTACAGCTGCCGTCTCCCGCAGATTCGCATTTCTCCCACACACTCCTCTCTCACGACAGTTGTTCTTTGTTATACATAACTATCTCTATTATAAGATCTGAGCGTCATCATCAGTCCCCCAAACATAGGCCAGTTACCGTACCCGAAATTACCATCAAAATTCCTGGGTTAAAGTTACTGAATACGGCGTTTGTGAACCCTAATCAGTATGTCTCACCTCAGTTTCCGTAAAACTACTTTTAGCATGAGGGCCTTTAGCCTCAGCAAAGCGCTGGAAGATAAGATGAGGTGTCTACTCCATTTCCCCAAATATAATATATGTAGGGAAGGTCAGGTATACTCAGGCACGCTTTAAACATTATTTGCTCCAAAAAATGTGTCTATGGAGGAACAAGTGAAAATCGTATTTCCTTTCAGGTGTCTTAGATTTGCCCATGTATTTTCTCCTCTGGGCCCGCACCTCTTTAGACCGGCAATTTCTGGCCACCCTCTGAGGTCCTGATTTTGAAAAGAGGAGCGGACCAATCAGGACGCGAAGCGCTGCTTGGCGCTGGCATTTGAGCCTGGGCTGGAGCGGTGGGTGCGACGTCTACGGTCACTCCGGGTGTCTGCAGAGGCGGTGGGGGCGGAAGCATGAGGATAGTTGGTTGGATTCCGTGAGCTCACCAGGATGTACAGGCCGAGGAGGACCGCAGGCAGGCCAGCGGGGGAGGGAGGGAGCAAACTGTGAAACGGGGTGACGGCGGCGACCAGCCCGGGCGGGGACCGGGACTGGAAGAGGCGTCTGAGCAGCCGGCAGGTCCGGAGGCTGGGATAGCGTAGGGGAGCGGAGACAGAAAGAAGAAGGCCCAGCTGAGCCTGCAGGGCAGAAGGTGCAGAGAAGGTCGTCTTTACTATTCTGAGAGAACCGGAGACGGAGAGGGCACAGTGAAATTTAGGGAGTAACGGAAGTCTTTGGAAGTGGTGAAAAACTGGCAACAGGCATTTGTACAAGGAAGAAAGAAGGAAGTCTGTGTAAGCAGCTGCCAGAAAGAAGGGTGTAGGTGACGGAAGGCTAAGGTGTGGCTGGATCAAAGGGCCAAGAGAGGAGGATCAGTGTAAGTAGATAAGGAATCAAGGAAAGAGCGGCGGAAGTGGCCGGGGACGGAAGAAGTGCGGGACAAGGCCGGAAGGCAGTGGAGCGGAACGCAAACCTGAGGGTGTTTGGAAGTTGGAAGACTTGGTGGTGTACGAGGGTCAGGACCGTGATCCTGCCTCGGAGAGTGGGCAAGGAGCCCGAGATGTGGGATCAGAGGCTGGTGAGGTTGGCTTTGCTGCAGCAGCTTCGGGCTGTCTATGGCATTAAGGTTAAGGGTGGCCGTGGGCAGTCCGATCGCAGGAAACATGAAACAGCAGCCGCGGAAGTAGGGGTAAGTCCTTGGGAAAGGGATTTAATAAAGCAAGGGGCACACCCTGTAACGTCACTTATTACCAGGTCGTGCAAAGAATGTTAACTCTTTTTTGTGGATTAAAAAGAGAACATGGCTAAGTCACTGTAAGTATATCTTATACAATCCGTGTGATCAATTGCCGAAATATAAAGAAAGGCATTCTTGATTATTTTCAGGTGTTTTTCGCCTTCGAGAGAAGGTTGCAGGATTTAGAGGAGGTTTTCTCAGTCTCAGCACTATTGACATTTTGAATTGGATAATTCTTTGTTGGGCTAAGGGTTGTCCTGTGCGTGGTAGGATCTTTAGCAGCATCCCTGGCCTCTACCAGTAGCATTCCCCCAATTATTGCCAATTTGTTAAAATTTCAATAAGTAGCACATGGCGGGGGTGGTGGGGTGGTGGAGTGGTGGAGGTTGGGGGTTGGTGTGAAAATCAACCTCCCCACATATCCCCTGATTTACAGATTAGGAGGTGTGACAGAGGATTAGAAATAGGCTTCAGATGATAACTCAATATTTAACCAAATTTGAAAAACAAGCTTGCTGTTTGACCATCCCATACTTTTGAAACAAAGTTATTTCTAAAAATGAGTAAATGAAGCCGGAGTGGAATGACTGAAAAGTTATTGGTGTTTTGGCGGTTGATATAAGGGAGTTTTGAATGATATTTTAATATGTCCACTGCATAATCAAGAATTTCATTTTTAAATATAATTCATTTTTCATAAAATGAATATGAAGCATTTTAAATTTGCTAAATGCCTAATTAAATAGTACTTTTCTGGTGCTTGGCGATAAAACTAATAAAATTAATTTGCATAGCTCTCAATAGGTTATAAATTCTGAAAAAAATAAGTGCTTGGAGAAGAATACTACTAATAAAAATAATTTGTATACCTCCTAATAGCTTAGAAGTTCTAGAGAAATTGTTTTTTTGACACTTAGTGGCATCATGTTTTTTATATTAAAAAACTGCAGTGTTTCTTTTCTGATTTTAAAACTTGCTTTCCAGGATCTCAAATACAGCTGTTTTGTTTTTTTGTTTTTGTTTTTTTAAGTGTATGAAGGAATTTGTACACTGTTCTTTTTTTTTTTTCATCCTTCAACAAGAAAAACTGACACCTACCTTTAGAGTCAGCCCTGGGTTTGAATCCTGCTCCATACCTGCTAGCTTTGTGATCTTAGGCTAGTTTAATTTCTTTAAGCCTCAGTTTCCTAGTCATTCTATAAATGTGAATAATAATAGCTCTCCTTAGGTTGTTTATGGAATTTTAAAAAACAATAGCATCTGTAGTTAGGCCTAGCACAATGCCTGTGACTTGCCACTTATTCAACTTATGTTAGCAATTATGATAATGGTCAACATCCTAATTGATAGTCATGCTGTATAAATTCAAATAGGAACTGCAATAAAATATTCTAATCAAGAAATACAGAATGTATTATAAAATGTGTTATAAGAATGGGATCTAAAAGGATAGAGAATTTGTTTGAAAACTAGACTTCTTTAGAAGCTCTTTGTTGTTAGCTACTAGTTTTGGGGATTTTTAAGAAAAGTACTAGAAATTTTAATAAAAATGATATTGAGATATTCCAATACATAAAATTTAAAAAGCATGTTATTTTATTTCATGAGATTAAATTATAGCAATTACTTGTGAAGCCAATTATTGAGATAACAATGAGAATTTTAAGGAAAAAAAAGTCTGAATTCTAGTTATGTATGACAAATATAGTGAGTGTATAATTTAGTTTTGTTTTGATTGCACTGTATCATCAAAATTCTTATTTACCCAAATAAGTGGTTGCCCATACTAACCTTTTTTTAAAAAGTTCTTCCTGAAATAATAACAGCAACAAATATTCTTTGAGTGCTTACTCTGTGTCAGACAGTGATATAAGTAATTTACATTTTTAAATTCGTTTTAATTCTCGCTTCAACTCTATGACATGGGATCTATCTGAGGATTCTGGGGCACAGAGAATGTTAGTTTGATCAAGGTTACTCAGTTAATATGTGGAAAAGCCAGAATTTAAAACCTGGCGGTCTTGACTCAAGCCTTCTCTCTTAAGCACTCTATTGTATGGTTTTTAAGCTTGGTATATTCATCAATTAAATGGTTCAGATGTTTGAAAGAGGACTAATAAAATTTTGTTTCTGTATTAAATCATTAAGAATGATGAATGATTACTTATTGTAAATATAAAGTTAAATAAGATGCCCTTAAAACTTAGGTGCTTCAAGAGCATTTATGGAAAGCAGATACATCTGAGCTAAATTAACCTTTGTGAGATTAGGTTTACCAAATTTAATTTTATATAAGCAGACATTTACAGCCTTGAGTTTATTTTTAAGCTCAGTGCAGAGCCATGACCTTCCTAATCATTGACTCGTTTTTAAGAAGTTCAAAGGCACACACAAAGATGGTGGCAGGTTCATTTTTCAAAAGAGTGCTAAAACACCCAAGTTAAACAACACGCAAATATAACTCTTGGTAAATTTTTGCTTTTCAATTGACTTAGCCAGTTGTTCAGGTTAGTATTTTTAAGGTCACTGAAAGTCACAGGAAATGTTAGTGTTTTGACCAAATTTTGTATAGCTATTTCCTGCCTAACCACTATCAGGATTGGTTTTCCATTATTGGATTGGAGACTGTATTGCTTAAGTGCAGTGACTTTATCTTGGTCATCTCTGTGCTCCAGCACCTAGCATAATGTCTAGTATAGTAATTATTTGTTACCAAGTATACCTGAAATAATTGTTTCAATTGTCTTGACTGGTGATTTATTTCTGCTGTCTTATTTCCTGAGGTTTTACTTTGCCTAGTATTTAAGAAAACTTAGTTTGCTCAGTATCTGTGTTAGAGTAACTGAATTTGTCATTTTAGGGTAAAGTGTTTGGAGTACGCTTCAATGTGTTGCCCCATTCTATTGTGCCAGAATATGGACACATTCCAAGGTAAACAAAATTTTAAATAAAGAACAAAGTAAATATTTCAAAATGGTATTAGGGTGTTTAAAAATAAATAGTTGTTATATGGGAACTTGGCATTTCATGCATGATTTTTCTGTAAACTTATAACTTTTTAATAAAATGGAATTAATTTTAAGAAATAAGTAAGTAATTGAGTCACATAATTGTTTCAAACTAGCAAATGATTTCTCTCTCAACACTAGTAATTTTTTTTTAACTTTTATATATTTTAACATTGTGATTCATCCTCATTCCCAGGATTGAATTTTAAAGTTTAGCAATGAATAAATGTTAAGAAAGCAAATTATTTTTGTTCTGTTGAGTCAGAGTTTTCAGTTCTATTCCAATTCTTTTGCCACAATTCAGATCTATGAAACACAGTAATAATTTGTTTTTTTTGTTTGTTTGTTTTAGTAATGTTGGATAAAGAATATTTAAGCTAAGACACTGGAGTGTACTATTTACAAATAACCTTTTGGATTAACAGCATCAGAAATTACTGGGGAAGTTTATAGTATAAGAAAATTATTTTAGAAAGCATATAGAGAAACTGAGACCTTACTGGTTCATTGCTCTTTTCTCCAAAGTAGGGTTCAATCTGGCTGCTCTAGTTCAATAACCTAGGTTTTAATTAATGCATTGTCTAAAAATATTTATTGAACACTTTCCTGCCTTAAGACAAATTTTCCCCTATTCATCATAGGTATAGAATCATGATTTTCTTAAGGTATTTACTACTTTGTTTTTTAAATGTCTATAGAAGACTTAATTTTTAATGATTTTCAACATTTGGAATTGTGAAGTTATATTCTCAAGGAAAATAAGTCTTTTTTTGTAATGTCTCTACCTACTTTTTTAAAAAAACCTATTCTGTCAGTTATCCTCTGTAAATGGCTAATATTCAGCTACTGTGTACCAGTACAACTGTGTCATATTTGCAGCTGATATCTGTTCTAATTTGTTGGTATCAGTTGTTAAATATCTAAGCATCCTTAAACAACAGTGACTGAAATCATTGTTGAAAATAAAGAAATTGAGTGCATACACCTTAATATGAAAAGAATTTTAAGGACTGGAATATGCCCTTATCTGTGGAGTAGTGTTGGTATGGAAAAAATCTTGCCTTAGTTTTGGCAAATGTAGGTAACATATAAAGCATTTGGAGAGACAATAGATAAAGAAAAGAATATGGACAGAGCCATGGTCATTCCAGCATGTAGAGGCCTGGCAGAAAAGGAACCAGCAAAGGGACCTGAGAAGGAGCAATTAGGGGATAGCAGAAAAACCAGAAGAGTAGTGTATTGTCAAAATGGTCAAGGGTGTCAAATATCGATAGGTCAAGCAAGATGAGGGCAAAGAATTGACCGTATAAATGGTGATCTAGATGAGAGCTCTTTCATTGGAGTAATGGGATTGAGAGTCTATTTGAAGTGGGTTGAGTAGAGATTGCGGTATGTAGAAGTGGAGGCAGTAAAAAAGGTAAATCTTGCTCTCTGAGGGGAAGCAGAGAAATACAGTAATAGTTTGAGAAGGATGTAGGATTGAGAGGTTTTGTTGAAGTTGGTCTGGCCAAAAAGATGGGCCCTAGAAAAGAATTTAGGAAGCAAGAAGATGACTAAAAATAACCTTTTATCACAAAAAGTAAAGAAATTTGGGGGCAGCAAGAGCTTCTGGAAGGGGAACTAGTGTTTGGCCTGCCTACTTATGTGCATTAGCAGTGGAATAGGATCTATTAAGTATGTTTGGTCAGCTGAAAAGATTTCTCTCTTTCAGCTTTCTTGTTGATGCTTGCACTTCTTTAGAAGAGCATGTTCATACAGAAGGACTTTTTAGGAAATCAGGATCTGTTATTCGTCTAAAAGCACTAAAGGTAAGTATGTTCTGGAACTGTAATTTTTCATTGTACCATTCTCTGATTTGGTTTTTGTAATTGAAATCTTTAGAACTATTACATGAATAATTACAGAAATTGACTTTACAAATGGCTTTTTCCATGGCAGAAGAATCTCTTTTAAAAAGGAAATTGTACATCATTTATATGGTTCCTCATTCTTATAAAGTATTATAGGAAATAAATGTTTTTTTAGAATTTTATTGTTTTTGCCCTCCTGGAAAAGAAATCTGTGTGTGTGTGTGTGTGTGTGTGTGTGTGTGTGTGTACGTATATATTAAAATAATTAAGAAAAATTTATTAAGCTTTTTAACTGAGGTTATGAGAAAGGATTTTATTTGCAATAAACTCTTAAGCTCTACCCTCTACCCCCACTCCTATGTTCAAATTATTATATTTATTTCAGAATAAACTGGATCATGGTGAAAATTGCCTGTCTTCTGCACCTCCCTGTGATATTGCAGGACTTCTTAAGCAATTTTTTAGGGAATTGCCAGAGCCCATTCTCCCAGCTGATTTGCATGAAGCACTTTTCAAAGCTCAACAGTTAGGAACAGAGGAGAAGAATAAAGCTACGTTGTTACTCTCTTGTCTTATGGCTGACCACACAATTGATATATTGCGATACTTTTTTAACTTTCTCAGGAATGTTTCCCTTAGGTAAGTTGTAATTAAAAGTCCTCAGAAATGATAGTTTAATTTCTCAATTAGCTAAGAATTTATCCTTCTAGGTAATAAATTAAATTTTGTTTGGAATGGAGATTTTCCTAAAAGCTGTTATTTCCTTCCTTATAGTAAGAAATATACCCTGTGTAATTTAAGGAACTGTGTACCAAACATTTTACTATTTTCATGCTGCATAGTATCATCATTATGAATGCTTTAATAGCTTATTAGTAGTTTATAGGATTCTTTGTCTACTGAATGGCTTTAGATTACAGTGTTTTTACTAAATATTTATATTTTGCTTCCCACACACTCTCCTGATAACCTTTCTTCTTTGTCAGTAAGCCTTATTGTTCTGGACATACTTGCTTCCATCTAATGCTTAAAATTTTCTGTGTATCGGTTTGAGTACCAGACAAACATGTTCAATTTGTGTGGAAAAGCAAAGTATGGACCCGGGGAAACTCTGATTAACACAGTTTTTGTGAGATACATAATTTATACATACAGAGGTTATATATTTCTGGTTCTGTCTTATGTTCCAACCAATCATGTAGATAAGTAGTTGAGGGTTTACCGTATTTTGACTTGTGTGTGACTGATAAAGTAAGGGATCTTCAAAATGTACTCAATACATTATTTTAACTCTTTGTATTTTCATCTTTGACTCCATCTAATAAAACCTGTTTCTTTTAAGGTCCAGTGAGAATAAGATGGATAGCAGCAATCTTGCAGTAATATTTGCTCCAAACCTTCTTCAGACATGTGAAGGGCATGAAAAGATGTCTGCTAACATGGAAAAAAAGCTCCGACTACAAGCTGCAGTAGTACAAACTCTTATTGATTATGCTTCAGATATTGGTATGATGTAGTTGCATTATGTAATGACAGGATTTGTTTATGTGAGGAAGATGCCTGCTTCTTTCAAGTGAATTGTGACGCCAATTGATAGAAAACTTGCAGTACACTGTAAATATTTTGGGGAGTGGTGATAGAGGAAAGTTAATAATTATCTTGTGAACATTTTCATTTAGGGCGTGTACCAGATTTTATCCTGGAAAAGATACCAGCTATGTTGGGTATTGACGGTCTCTGTGCTACTCCATCACTGGAAGGTTTTGAAGAAGGTGAATATGAATCTCCTGGTGAATATAGGAGAAAAAGAAGACAGAGTGTTGGAGGTAAGTGGCAGTCCCATTTGATGGAAGTTCAGTGATCTACTGATATCTAAAATCAACTTTTTCTAAGATGTGTTTGAACAGGAAGTATAAACTGCGGCATATGTCTTTGTAATGCTTACTGCATAGCTGGAAAGATATGGCATATGCATGTGAAAAGTTAAAATGACAGTACAGTCTACTATTAAGGGCTAAATCATTAGCACAAATATAAAATGTGTTCAAAGGAAAAAGTTCCTGGGTTGTAGTGATCAGCACCTCTTCAAATGGAAGTTTGAACTTCAGCCTTCTTGAAGAATGGGTAGAATCTTGGGGAACTGGGGAAGGGGTCAGAATGCTTGTATGATAATCTAGACAAGAAGGATGCTATGAAGATGTGTGAGGGAAGAAGTAACCTTTGTTTGTGCCTATACCTAGACCAGCCTGACTTGAGTGAAGGGTTCATCGTAAAGATTTGGATTGCATTATGGTGAGCTCACTGTCTGGCTAAAGAGTTATAACATTAACCTAGGTCTTAGTGAACCATTGAAGGTTTATGACTAGAGGCCTGGCATTACTAAAATAATCAAAAAAATTATCTGGTTTGAAGAATTGAGACTTGGAGGTAGGGAGAATAGTTAGAAGTGTGTGGCGGTAATCCAGGTGAGATCAGGGTTTGAACTAGTTAGTGACGAGGATTAGTAAGGAGCATGAACAAAATGATGAGGAAAATATTACCAAGGAAGACTCAAAAATATCAAAAGTTCTATTATGACAAGTCAATAATACGACTTATCTCTTTGATCAAGAAGACTGAGGCTATTTCTCCTCCAAGTGCCTTATGAAATATCTTAACTTTTTTTTTTTAATTCAGTTTTATTCAAACACATTCACATGACATACAGTCATCCATGGTATACAGTCAACCGTTCAGAGTATGATCATCTAGTTATGCGTTCGTCACCACAGTCTATTTCTGAAACATTTTCCCTACATCAGAAAGAATCAGAACAAGAATAAAAAAATAAAAATGAAAAAAGAACACCCAAAC
>PVKY010010496.1:0-12603 GCA_004027775.1 Bradypus variegatus
GAATCATCACCCACAGTTGGGTGGGGCGCATCTTCACGGAAACACTCAAATAATTATATTCTAATCAGTACTGATACCTCTTCCCACACAAGATTACATCAAAGAATATATATTATATTCTCTATTCTCTATTTTCATTTTGAGGCTTTGGCTTTTGTGATATCAGACTCTCCTGGCTGGTTTTCCTCTTCTTCTAGCTATCATTCTCAATGGTCTGGGCATATTCATTTTACTTTTTTCCTTTTTATTGGGCTTTATATATATATATATATTTACATATTTATATAAAGGTGTCTTAGGGATATGTTTCTTGAATGATCTTCCTCTTCTCACTCTATGTCCTTGGTAGATGATCTCATCCACTCCTATGTCTTCATATATTATCCATATTCTGTAAAAGTGACTCTCAAATTTGAGCAGCAGTATGTTCACTTGTATTCCAAGGAAAATAAATGAAGTGCGAATTCTTGCATTCTCTCTCTTTCACACACAAGCTTGAAAACAAAGAACTCCAGTGACAGAGTTGCAAGATAGAAGTTGTCTGGGTTCCTGAGTCACACTGGAGGAAAGCACAAGGAGAACTGTAGGGCCCATCAGACTGAGCCATAAACAAGAAATGAACCTCTTTTCTGTTAAGTCATCAAGATTTCAGAGTTCATTTGTTACTGAACCATAGTCTAGTTTTCCTTGGCCAGGAGTTGGCAAACAGTTTCTGTAAAGGGTCACATGCTAAATATTTTAGGTTTTGCAGCCTAAGAGGCAAAATCAAAAATATTATGGGTACTTATAAAAAGAGAGAACACAAATTTCCACAAATTTTTATTGATGAAATAAAAAATATAATAATATTATATTATACACAATAAAAATATATTACATTATAAATAATAATAAGAAGAAAATAAGTTTTGTAATACAAGTCTACTAATAAGAAGTATGAAATTATATTTTTTGAGGGGATAACATTTTGCTTAATGTTTGCAGTTCAAGGGTAGTGTTCCCTATCATCAAAATCAATTGCAAATTTTCATTTGTTAATATTGATCTGTAAATATCATATATATTATATAAAAACCTATTTCATTTTGAAAATGTCTTTTCAAACAGATATGTACTGCCAAATATTGACATCGATCTATTTGCATATTATTTTTAATGCAATTTTATTGAGATATATTCACACACCAAATAATCCATCCAAAGTATACAATCAGTAGCTCACAGTATCATCATATAGTTGTGCATTCATCACCACAACCAATTTTAGAACATTTCCATTATTCCAAGAAAAAAAATAAAAACAAAAATACAAAAGAACACCCAAAACATCTCATATCCCTTATGCTCCCCATTCTTTATTTATTTTTGTCTTTATTATTCATTTGCCCATAAACTGGATAAAGCGAGTGTCAGCCACAAGGTTTTCACAATCACACAGTCACATGATAAAAGCTACACCATTATACAATCATCGTCAAGAATCCAGTCTACTGGATTATTGTTCAACAGTTTCAGGTATTTCTTTCTATCTATTCTAATATACTAGAAACTAAAAAGGAATATCCGTATAATGCATAAGAAAAACCTCTGGAATGACCTCTCGACTCTATTTGAAATCTCTTAGCCACTGAAACTTTATTTTGTTGCATTTCTTTTCCCCTGTTTGGTCAGGATGGCATTCTCCATCCCATGATGCCAGGGCCAGGCTCACTCTGGGAGTCATGTCCCATGTTGCCAGGGAGACTTACACTCCTCAGGGTCATGTGCCGTGTAGGCGGGGTGCATATGATTTTATTTGATCATTTTACTTAGAAGGCATTTGACATTTATAGAATTCATTAAATTCTTCTCTTAATATTTACCTTTTAGCATATCATTATGTTAATCACTTCAATTAAGGTTGGATGGAATCTCTTTAATAGCACAGTTAAGTTGATTTTGAAATAGTAAAATCTCCTTTGCACTTGCATTGAAGTCTGAAAAGGCTTTTGGACCTCTAATTTGAACTCAGAAAGTTTATCTGCCACAAATTTGTATGGGAATGTACATTTTGCCTTTTGTTTAACTCCTGGCAGCACAGCAAGCCTATAAAGCAGTTTAACATTGCTTGCAATTCAAACAGTAGTTGTCAAAATAACTTTCCTACATACAAGCATCTCTTATCAGCATTGTTTTGCCTTGTGATTTTAGGTTGGATTCATTCAGAAATACTATCAAGACAGCTCCAAAAGGTAAGTTTCAAAGTCATTAAGCGTTGGGTAATTATGACTGAGGGTGATTCTTTTCAGAAAAATGTCAGTTTTAGCCCTGAGCTCCAAAAATTGCAGTAAGATTATAACACTGCCAAACTATTGAATTGATGTGCGGTAAGGATAATCAGGATTTTCACCTTCAATTTCTAATAAAAATTGACTGTATTGACAATTATTAAGTCCCTGAGAGCAAATGAAATTCTCCATTGACATTAACTGGTTCAATAACACATGATAGATTAAGTAGTTTCTGCAAAGTACCTGCTGATAAATGGCACAATGAATAGCCACAGGCTATAAATACATTACATTTTTCACAAGTTTTGTAAATTTGTCCAAGTAAGACTTTTTCTGTCCTTCCCACACTTTTACTACCATCAATGGTAACACATCTTAGCAGATTCCACTTAGATTATTACTCCTTGAATTTACATTGAATAGTATTGGTAATATCTGTTGACTCATCAGGAGCCATTGAAAACCATTTGAAATCAATTGCCTTGACTTTTTAATTGACTATTTATATTTCTCCCAATGTTCCCAACTCTTTGAGCAGCTGTTCTAGCTGAAAGGCTAATAGTCTTCAAAAAGTTTTCTCTGAACACAATTATTTGGCTTCTGCAATCAAACATGATTTAATTAACTCCCCACAGGCAAATGGCTTTCCTTGCTTGTTTGGCTAACAAACAAGCCACTTGGAAACTTATTTTGGTTGTAGCCTAATTTTTAATTCAAATTTTTTTGTGAAGAAATTCTGCTGAGATGTCATAGTCAGTTTAAATTTTCTGATTATTCCAACTGTTGCTTTCCTGTTTGTAGTCATCACCATCTATCTCCAATTCATCCATGTTAAAAGAACCTTAAAACCTATACTTCCAATTCCTTCCTCCTATCTTTTGTGTTATTATTAGCATATGTTTTACTTTTACATGTTTTCTAACCCAAAATACACTGTTACTATTTTTTTATTTAGACAGTGAGTTATCTTTTAAAGCAATAAAAATAAGAAAAAATGTGTTTTAATATTTATTCTCTCTTTGACATTTCTGGCACTCTATACTTCGTTGCGTAAATCCAAATTTTCATCTGAATTCTTAATTCTTCTATCTGAAGAATTTCCTTTAACAATTCTTGGAGTGTCAGTTGGCTAGTAGTAAATACACTCAGCTTTTGTTTGTCTGAAAGTTTCTCATTTTATCTTACCTATTGAAAGATATTTTTGCTTGGTATAAAATTCTGGACTGGGAGACTTTTTTTTTTCATTTAGTACTTGAAAAATGTTACTCCATTTTCTTCTGGCTTGCTTGATTTCTGATGAGATGTCTACTGTAATTTTTATAAATTTTTATCTATCTGTAAAGTTTCTTTTTCTCTGACTGCCTTCAGTATTCTTTCTCTCTGTTTTTGGTTTTCAGGAGTTCAACTCTGAGGCATTTAGCTGTGTGTGTACATGCATGTTTTTATCCTGTTTACAGTTCTCTGAACTTCTTGAATATATGGTTTCTGACTTTTCATCAATTTTGGGAAATTCTCAGTCATGTCTCTTCATATATTTATTCTGCCTTCTTTTCCTTCTGGGAATCCAATCACACATATGTTACTCTGTTTGATACAATTCTATAGCTTGTATTCTCTATTCTGTTTATTTCTCTTTATTCTTCTCTACCTTCCATTCCCCTCCCTTCCCCTTCTCTCTTCTCCCCTACCCCCTTCCCCTGCCTTCCTCACTTCTCATCTTTCCCTTTCCCCTCCTGTCCTCTCTTCCCTCTATCCTCACCCCCTCCCTTTCCTCCCCTTGCCTTCCCTTTGTGTTTCAACTTGAATAATTTCTATTGGACTACATCAAGTTCACTGATTCTTTCCTCAGTTGTGTCCAGTCTACTGATAAAAATGCCAAAAGAATTATTAATCTGTATTACTGTGTGTATATAAAATTTTTTACCATTCTTTTGACTCTCTTTTATCGTTTCCTCCTTTCTGCTGAATCTGACCACTTGCTTGTGCATTTTTTATACATTTTCTACTATATATATATTTTTAAATATTGATCATAGTTATTTTAATATTCCTATTTGATAGTTCCAACACCTGAGTCAACTCTGAGTCTGGTTCTGTTGATTGCTCTATCTCTTGATCATAGGATTACCCACCTCTTGATCCTTTTCATATGTCTTACTAATTTTTATTTGCCAGACATCACGTGTAGAAAAACATTATTTAATCCTGAAAAGGATTACTCTTCTTCTGCCAAGATAACAGCATGGAAAATTAAATCAATTTTGTCACAAGTTGAGCTCAGTTTATATTTTGTTGTTGCCAGTCACCTTCAATGCACAAAATACTTCAAATTAATCCAGCAGTTGGCTCTTGTTATTTCATGCTTATTTTGGAGTTTGGGGCACTAGAGGATTTTTCCCAGTTTGCTACTTCACCTTCACCTTTCAGCATTACCTACATTCCTGTGTTCCAGAAGGAATTTCCTTCTATGCTTTTATCCACCCCCTAACAGTAGACTTTTTTACTTGGTTGTGTTATGGGCTCATTTGGTGGGAGGGAATGTTTTACTGATACAGCCTCAGTCTTAGGCAGGGGTATTTGAGCCCTACAGTGACTAAGCAATATGACACAGAGAATGGTTGCTTTATTGTCTAAAGGTATGTTTAAAACCCAGTGAGCCTGAAGGTCCATCAAACATGAAATGGTTGAATCAACTGTGGCAGAGCTAAACTTTGGGCTATTCTACAACTACTATAATAAAAACTAGATCTATGTCTATTTACCTGGAGAGAAACGAGATGAGCATGAGGCAGATGGACAGGAGCAGAGCATGGTAGAGCAGCTCCCAGGCCAACAGGTGACGCTTGGGTGCATTGCCAGTGTGAGTGGGGAGTGGGAGGACAGGAGCTGGGAACCTGGCTGGCAGTTAGCACTGAGGCCTTGCAGAGGGGCAGCCTTTGTGAATGGTTGAGTTTCTCAAATCTTACAATGAACCCTTAATTCTTCTGAAATGAAAACTTCAAGTGAAGAAAGAAAGAAAGGAAAAAAGCCTAAGATTGGATTGAAAACCAAAGGACCCTGTGCCAGACTTGCTGAGAGGGGGCCCAGGCCTTGGAATTTGTGGCCAACTATGGGGTTGATCCCCAGGCCTCCCTCAGGGCACAGGAGACTGATGTGGAGTCGTGGCCTGAGTGAGGGGCCACACCAGGAGTTCTGGGACCATCCCTGCCTGGGGCTGGCAACTCCAGGGAAAACCCATCTGTGCCCCTGGAAGGGTTCTGCTGGTCTTCCATATGCCCTCACCTAGGCAGTGCTCCACCGGTGTGGGAGTGGGCGGCATTTCAGCAGTGTCTTCTAACTGAACTTGTCCCCTTCATGAATTGAGTGTCCCTTCTGTTTTATCCTTGACCCGAAGAACATCAGAGTGTGAATCTGGGCGGAGGCCAAGGGCCCAAACTAGGGTGGACAGATGAGCAACCCTTTGCCAGACCTTAGCCCCTCAGACATCGAGGTCTCAGGCCCTTGGGGGCCATCTTAAACCCACCCAGCCCCACGCGCACCACAAGCAAGATTCTCTGTGCTGAGGCTTCTGGGCACAATCTCTACACCTCCCCACTCCCCACTGCCCCCCACTGATCCCAGGAGTAGATACCTTGTACTGGTTTGTATATATTATGTCCCCCAGAAAAAGCCATATTCTTTAATGCAATCTTGTGGGGGTAGACGTATTAGTATTGATTAGGTTGGAACCTTCTGGTTGAGTGTTTCCATGGAGATGTGACCCACCCAACTGTGAGTGAGACCTTTGATTAGGGTATGATTTCTTGTTTGACTGTTTCCATGGAAATGTGGCCCAGTGCATTCAGGGTGGGTCTTGATTAGTTCACTGGAGTCCTATAAAAAGAGTTCACAAACAGAGGGACCTCAGAGCAACTGAGAGTGACTTTTTTAAGGGGAGCTACAGCTAAGAGAGGACAAAATGCTCCAAAAAACATTTTGGAGAGCACTATTTTGAAACACAACCTGGGAACAAGTGGATATCAGCCACATGCCTTCCGAGTTAACAGATGCCAATGGCCATCCTTCAGTGCAGGTACCCTATTGTTGATGTCTTACCTTGGACACTTTTTGACCTTAAGACTGTAACTTTGTAACCAAGTAAACCCCCTTTATAAAAGCCAATCTGTTTCTGGTATTTTGCAAAATGGCAGCATTAGCAAACTGGAACATACCTCGTCCCACTTGTGGGAAAGCCCAGCGTGCATAGGTCTGTCTCAAGGCCAGCAGAAGCAGGTTGGGGCAGGAATTGGAGCACAGCTCTGGCCAGCCCTGTGTTCCCTTAGTTGCTGAGCTTTCCATGGAGAACTAATGTGCTGTCCCCACACCTTTTCCCACAGTGAAGAAGAGCCACACGCTGCTGAACGTGAGCGCTGCCCACTTCCTGCGAATCAACAGCTTCACCAAGGACCTGCACCTGGAAGGGGAGATGCTGCCAGCTCCCATCACCCACATCTCGCAGTGAGTGGGAGACTAGGCTTGAGGCTCTATGAACTCACCATCTTTCCTTAGGAGCCTGGGGAGCTGGTCCCTTAGGAGCCTGGGGAGCACAGGTGTCCGGGCACAGGGGAGAAGAGAGCAGGGCCATTTCCTGCCGAGTCTGGGAATATTATCCTCTTGTTTTGACTTATGGAAAACCAGATGGATTGTTTTCTGCTTCCTTTCATGCTTTGTCTGAGAAGATTGTTTTACTTTCTTCTAACCCCTAGACCCCTGGCCCCCCAGAAAGAGATGATTATGTTTTAGCATGTCCCTGGGGAACACTGGCCAAGGCCACGGAGACAGAGTGGGTGCTGTCAGTTGCTGTGGCTGTCCTCAGGGGAAATGGGTTTTTTGTATCTAGAAATGTGAGCTGCACTCCCCGCCCTTACAAGAGTCACTGCTGGGGCTTTTTTGCAAAGGTTTCTCCAAGGGGCACTTTCCTCCTTCAACCTCTTTGGGAGTCAGAGGGCTGCTCCAAACCATATCTGCCCCAGCAAAGCCAGGCCCCACTGCCATCCCACCTCGGCCAGGTGCAGGCTTTCCCTTGTGTGTGCCCGCTGAAGCTGAGAACTGCCACATCAGTCTTCCTGGCCCACTTAACCCAAGGGCTCGCAAGATGGGATGGCCAGAGCAAGGCCATCCCCAGGGCAAGCAGGAGGCTATTCTGGGTGTAGTGTGATTAGAGGGGAGCCGCCAACTGCCTTGCCAGGCAACTCAGGCTCATGGGGAGGTTGGCTCTAGGCTTGCTGGCAGGTCACTGGGAAGCAGGGGCAACTTCTTCTCCTGGGCCTGGCTCCAAAGCAGGGGTCCGGCCCCTCATCCTGAGCCTGTCCTGGGGAAAGCCTGACAGGTCAGCTTGCTGAATGGACCCGCAGAGTGGCGCATCCGGCTGAGCAGCACACTGACTCAGGTGAGGCCAGCCTGGGGGCAGCTGTCGGCTGACCACCCAGGCCAAGGCCGGCACAGAGTCCGGGCACGAGGGGCCCAGCGTAGTTAAAGCAGTTTCGCAGCTGAGAAGCACTGAGGACATGGCTGTACCTGCTCAGGGTGGAGCGGCCAAAAGCCCACTGGGCACCATGACCCTTGACCCTCCTAGGCCCAGCCCCTCTCTCCTTCTGCCTAAGCTTGTTCTCCAGGGAGATTGGAGCTGTCACCTGCTCTAGAGGGTGGGGTTTGTGGCCTCTCCAGGACTAACTCACAGTAGACCTAAAGACAATCCCTGTTAGACCTTAACAAAGAACAAGCCTCTTTCCAAATACATTTGATAGAGTGAGCCAGCAGGGCCCCCAAACAAAGGCACATGATTTGCCTGTATTAGATAATTTTTTCCGCAGTGCAAATATGCAGGCATCCTTCATGAAAACATGGAGCTCACTTTGGCATAACTTATTTAACCATAATGGCAAATAATATTTCATAGTTCATGACATAATGAAAAGGAAAAATCATATACATGGTTTGTGCCAGAAGAATTTCATAGGGTTATTTTTCCTGAGACTCTAAAACATCCATGGTTTTCGGTATATTTTCATGTATATCTGTACATCCGGAATGTCATAACACATGTGTCACTTCTGTTATTATGTGTTTTCATCTAGCCTGGCAGACTGAATCACCCCTATATTTATTCCTTCAATGTCTGCTTATGTGTGCATGTACACACACACATATTTCATCTCTATGATTCTATCATATAGCATAGAAGTTGGCACATACTTAGCAATCCCTGTTTGTCCACTGAATGAATCAATGCTAGAAATCTGAGGCCTGCTGGTAGCTCAGTTTGGGAGCTTCTCTGTCCTCTCTGTGCAAAGCTGGTTTTATATTTTGAGCCTCTGGATCTGACATTTTGCTGGCCTGAGCATTCTTGAGCTGAATTCCCAGGATGAGCTCCTCCATGTATTCTCACTAGCCACTGAAGTGACTTCCTAAAGAGAACAGGGAGTCTGGCACTGTTTTTGATGACATAGCCATGGCATGATGCCTGACTTCTATTAAAAATCAAAAAGTAAAAGATTTGATGCCAGAAAGAAAGGCATAGACAATGTATGTGTGTGTGTGTGTGTGTGTGTACATATATATATACACATTCACACATACTAGTATATTACATGATATATTAAGCAACCAGCCTTGAGGGCTGCTGTAGGTCCTGGACTACAATGGACAATCATATACAAGGCCTAGCAAAAGATGGGCTAGACAAATAGCACGGGTAACCATTGACTTCTTCCATAATGGTAGTTTGGATTTTCTATTAAATGGTTCCAGCCAAGATATCTAGAAATATGGTAGCTACACAAAGGCAAAGTAATTTCCCAGTAAGGCATTAGGCGTCGCTTGCATTCAAGTTTTAAAGTAGACCTAACTGCCTAAATCGTGTTCACATAGATGATGCATCCAAATTTACCACATATGAGCGGTATGGTTTGGCCCCTAAATAGCCTCAGGACATTGCTGCCTTTGTGTTATGATTTGAGGTAGATCTCAAGGGGCTCTTTTATCTAAAAATATAAGTAAATATATTATCTAATAAATAACTGTCTCCTTATTCTATGTCTGGCTCTGCATGAGGTTCTGGAAAAAACATAAATCAGAGTTACATCCTCAAGGAACACTCAATCCAGGGGGAGAGACAGACAAGTAGCTTGCAAAAACAATTGAGTGTAAGAAGAGCTCTGAGGGGGGAAGTACAGAGACAGGACATCTAATAAACAGGGGCCAGGGTCATAGATGCCTTTAGGAGGAGATAATGGTGTCAAAGTCCACATGTTCACCATTAGTCACTCATTCTTTTGGGGCCCAGGAATTGGAGATGTTTAAAGTGAAAAATATACTGTGTGGGAAGGTCTACTGATATTGTAACAGAAAGCAGTAGGATCTGTGAGGCCACACAAGTAGGGGAATTTTTTTTTGTCAAGAGGAAGGGAGGGATATTAATATCTAACACTTATTTTTGCTATATTACAGGAACTATTGTAGAAACTTTACATGTAGCATCTCCTTTAATCCTCAACCAATCCTATAAGCTAATTATTATCTTGAGACTGAGAAGCTTCTGGAAAAAGAGAGGAAGAAAATTGCAGACAAAGGAAGAGTGCTCCAGTGTAGAAGGAACAAGGAGTGGAAATCGGGTGAGCTTTGGAAAAAGCATCTAGGAGTTTTTCCACCCTGAGTTCATGTCCCTTGGACTAGAATCTGAGGCAGCATGAGGGTACTGAGTGTATCCTTCTTGAAAAGGGCTAGTTGGAAAGGATGACAGACACAGGAGGGTAGGAAATTTACCGATGCAACTTTATTTCAAAATTTGCCCTCAACAGTGTAAGTAGTCCATTCTCAGATTATGACTTCTTTAGGAAAATAATTTCCTCTTTCTTTTCACATGGATAGAAATGGTAAAATATAATAACTGCTATTTTTTAAAAGGGTTTACTATGTGCCAGGAACTGTTTCAAGCATTTAGCATATGTTATTTCATTTAACCCAAATGACAACTGTATGAAGAATGAGTTTTAATCATGCTCATTTCACAGATAAGGAGATGGGATTTAAGGAGGTTAAGTAACTTATCCAGGGTTCACATCTTTAAGTAGGTGGTTGAACCAAAATTTAAAAGCCTGTCTGATCACAGAGCTGACACACTTAACCCCAAACCAAGGAAAGTGTTAGACTATAACTGAAGAGAAAACATTCCAGCTTTGGTGGAAAAATCAAAGAAAAAAAACGTAGCAAAATGTGTCTTTCAAATTTAAAATATTGTTTAAGTATTTAAAGATTTCTTTTGCTGTTAGGCCTTACAGACCACTGATAAATGTGCACTGTCTCAGGCGGAGATTGGAAGCAGTACAGCAATTTCTTTTAGCTGTCATTCTGCGGTTTCCAGCAGCTGTGATTTTCCATGGATGCAATTTTGGACTATCTTGTCAGCCTCTTCCTGGTGCCAGGGCTTTCAGAATGCCGAAGTCTCTCTCTATTTTCATTTTTATTTTCCCTAGATGTGACTATCTCTGAAACAACTAAAATTATTACCAGTTGCGTGTTCTTTGTTGTGCTAAGACCTTGTTCCTGAGGTGATTTTTCCCTTATTTCAATTGCCTCATTCTCCTCCAATGTGATTTTCATCCTGAGGAAAACAAATGAGTCTGTCTTTTGAGGGTTTTGTTGATGTTTCATTGGAAGTAACCTGCAAAAAAAGCTTTTCAAAACATGTTAAATGACAGGAAACAGCCTGAGAGGTGTTTAAATGCAATGGAAAAATAAAGGGTTCATGAGAAAAAGATTTTAGGGAATTTGCATGGAAAAAAATGTGATAGTTGTTTAAAATATAGTTTTGTCTGCCAAAGTCACCCTTCTGGTAAATTTACATGTGATACTTCCTGTCTAGAAGCTCCAAAGATTTTGCATTTTCAACAATATGCAGATACGGAATAATCCAGGGAATATGGCAGACTGAGCAGGAACGCTGGCTTCAGCAGCCAGTCATCCATTGCTGCCACTTACTAGCCACAAGACCTCGTGCTAGTTTCTTGCTTCACCTCTACCAATCTTGGTTTGTGCATCTTTAAATTGGGGATAATGATAATAATTCTCTCATAGTTGTTGTGAAGATTAAATAATAGGTATAAAGTTATTTGCAAAGTGCTTGGCACATATTAAGAGCTGAAAATCAGTGGATATTATTATTATTTTATGAGCACTTTTTCTTTGCTACATTGACATTAAAATGACTATGGTAAAAATATACATATTTTGGTACAGATTTTTTCCTCATTAAAAGGAATCTTTAGAAAAGGCTTCAGTCTTCGTCTAGTTCAATCGTCCAGTAAAGAGCCCTGCCTATTTCTCCCAAAATGAACTCATTTCTGCTTTTGAGGAACACCTTGCTCCCTTACATGATAACCTCATCACATTGTTTGAAAATTAGCTCTGAATCTTAGAAAGTCCCTATTCTAAGTACTGTTTTATAGCAATTTCCACCTATGGGTCCCACTTCAACTCCCTGGAGCCACATGGGATGGTCCCTTTTCCTATACTAGATTTCTACATATGTGAAGATATATGGTCAAGTTACTTAACCACTTTAAATTTCAGTTTACTCATATGCACAATGGAGATTATTGTTTCTCCCATGAGGATGTCATGAGAATTCAACAGTATATTATGTTTGAGAAGAGCTTAGCATGTAGTAAATGTTCAATAAGCCATAGTGCTCTAGACCCAGTTTAAGCACCTACCCAGACTCCATCTTACTGATGACTTCCTAGGAAGATTGCCTGCCTGGCATCAACTGCTTTCCTGCAGGCCACAGAGGAGAAGTTTCGATTGTCATTGAGCTCCATGGCAGCTCTTTGTGGTAGGAGGCTTGTCTTCTTGGCACTTTCTCTGTCCCTCCATCAGCCAGGCCCACTGTGGGGACTTTGCTTAATCCCTTGTGTCACTGGCAGTCATGGCCTGGCAGTATCTTGCCTTACCTCTTACCTCCTGCTCCAAGGCTTCACTGCTGCCCATGAGGCTCAACAGACCTTGAGACTTACTTGGTGCCAAGCCTATGCCCTGGTTCACTTGGCCAGGCCAGCAAGGCTGCAGGTTACAGACTGCAGATGAGGCTCACAGCCACCCCACATATTGTGGCTTGTGTTGTAAATGTCACTGCCACTTCCTTAAGTTGTGATTTCCTCAGGCCAGGAGGTATGACACTAAGGTATGAAGGAGTCAGTGGTCCATGGGGTGAGCTTTAACAACTAGGAGATAGAAGCTGGAAGAAAAATCCTTCTTTCTTTTTACTCTGTCAGACTATTTTGGAGAGCAGTAGTTT
>PVKY010010497.1:0-12603 GCA_004027775.1 Bradypus variegatus
GAATCTAAACATGACTTAAACTGCTTACATTTTGTATGACAATTTATAACCATTATTATTTTCCCATTTAACATAAGGCAAAATTAAAGTACAGAGAAACTAAAGAACTACAGTAGAACCATAATTTCCAGACTTCAAGTACAGTGCTCTTTCCAGATACTCTCCTACCCGTCCCCAAAGGAATATAGAATCCAACCAAGAATGAGCTTCATTACTTCCCATCTTTATCCCTCTACCTATGAAAGTATCCATACAAGGAACTAATGAACTTAAATCTAATTCTAAACAAATTTATCATAGAAAACTTCTTTATATGAAGAAATTGAGACATACATGACTAAAACAATTTTCTTTTCATATTTTACTATATCGAGACCTGTGACTGAGGGAGGCTTTACTCTCTGGCATAACTTTTATAACAGGAATCTAACTATATGATGCCGATATAGACGCCAATAAATCATACTTTATTGTTATGTTACATAAATAGAGGGGAAATGAAAGGGAGTACCTGAAAACATGGAACAATGAGGAGCTGCTGCTACAAGTCCTAATGAGAGAGAGAAGTCAAAGACAATCTAAACATTCATACCTTAGAAGACTGGATAATAAGAGTTAACCAAGATAAATAACTGTAAGAAAAACAGGTTTTCCAAACAAAAGGAAACAGACACCATGTCTGAGGAACCTGTAGATTTCCAGTTAGCAGGTCTGAAAGTGGGGACAGCAGTGGTGGTGGTGTCAGTGTACAGAGGACAGACAAAGTCATAAAGTGGAGACCACTCAGGGAGATCAACAGATCACAGGGCCAAGCACTGAGCATCAGCCCTGAAGGACTGGGCGAGACAGAAGAACAAGGGAGAAACTGAGGGCCAAGAAGCTTCAACAACTTACAGAAGGAAAGATAATGTGGTAAAGATCCCCCCTAGTGGAGCCAAGACTGACAAAGTCTGAGAAGAGGTCCGTGAAGAGGCTGGTGTGCTGGGGCTTCTGCTCGCCTAGCAACCAACCTGGGAGCAACCAAGTTACCAGGGCTCCTTTCGTACCATACTATTTTCTCAAAGGTCTCCTTATACCAGAGCTGACTCTTCCATGCCCCTCTCATTTCAACAAGGCCTTTCTGTCTCTTCCGGAGAAATCAGTATTGTTAGTAACATGACAGCACAGAGAACAGCAGGTCCTGACTTCTGTTCATAGTACTATTGAAAACTGTGTTCTTTCCTTTTAAGTTAGTTTTCAAAAAAGATAACTCCAAGATGCAAAACCATTTCTATGCTAATTTCAATCTATAAAAGGTGGCCTTCTTTTTCAGACATATGGGCAAGCTGCAGGGACAGTTCTCTTCAAGACCAAAGGGTACCACTCAGTGCCAAAGAACTTGGATGCACCATTAACCATGAGACAGTCCCCACCTGGTACCCAGGAGAGTGGTGCTTACTCTTCAAGGCCAGGATATACTTAATTACTACTTTCCTTTATCTGATTTCACAGTACTTTCATCCATTAAACTATTTGCCTGGAATTCTGATATGCATATGCACTGTGTGTGTCTGATTTGACAGTTAACTCCTTGAAGGTAGAAAGAGACCTAACAGCCTTGGAACTATTCACAACAACAGTACTGACGGATTATTCTTTATATTCTTAACTCCTAAAGAAATACTTGGGCACTGATATAGATACCTGATCGTGGATTCGTTCATGTCACCGAGAGCTTCCCAGGGCACACCAGTAAGGGAAAATCACAGAATCCCTATAACGGCTTAGCTTGCCATCTTAAATGCTAAAACAATCAAGAATCCAGATATGGCAATATGCTTAGAAGGACCAAGAAAGGGCCTGAGTCTTAGTTCGGGCTGAGTTTTTTCCTGTGAGAAATGACAATTGTCATGATGGAGAGGGATTCATCTTCAGTGTGGTTACAGAGGATAGAACTAAGTCTAAACGTAGGAAATTAGACAAGATTTTTATTCAACTTAATGAAAAACTTCCTGACTACACTTTCTAGAAGTGTAGTAGTACATGGTAGTGAGCTTCTCTTCTCTGGAAATATGAAAAAAAAAACAGAATGGCCTCCTTTTAGGAACTTGATGCAAGGATTCCTAAGAGGTGGGCGGTTGAACATCTTAAGCACCCACTGATATCTATTAAAGATGAAGGGAATGCTGGACAGGCTGGCTTTGACATAAAAATCATCTGGGCCAGTTCAGACTGGGTGTGACTGCATAAAGAGAATATCAGATTTGCCTTCACAACTCCCACCCTGTCCGCACCCCAGCTCAGGTGCCAGGAAGCTCTTAGGGCAGGCCATCAAATCTCCTGAAATCATACAGAGAAGCACTCAATGCCCCCATAAACAGAACTACGAGCAGAGGCAAAAGTCCTGCACAGCTTCCACTGGAACTGTTGCCATAAAGCGAAAATGGGCAGAGAAGGGCCCTGAGAAAATCTCAGCCTTTCCAAGCTCTAGATACTGGCTTTTCCCCTGAACCTCTTCACAGGCCCAGCTCAGGGACTCACAGGACCCAAAACAGGCCTGCTGTCCAAACCACAGACTGCCCAGTCAAAGCCACTCTTGTTTCATTCACAAAAAGAGAGGATCTCCACTAAAGCAAGCCTGGGATAATCATAAATGCTTGGCCCCTTCCCTTCAAATGACCAACTATTCCCCAAGGATTCCAAAACCAACCCACTCAACAGCCCACAGTCTGGTCCTGGTGGAGACTCCATCCATTAATTATGTTTCAGGGAAACTGGGAGGAACGAGAAACAAAATGAGTAAGCAAAAGGAAACACTGAGAAATAACAGCCCTTTCTGGGGGTCCTCCACCACCATTCCAACATTCACAGTGATGATGCTACGTTGTGACTCTGTGGAAACAGCGTCTCCATGTCTAGGCTGGGCTTTGACAGTCTCTGAATCACTGGTTCTTTTTTGCTGTGCTCCTGGCACAATACACATAGGCTAAGCTCTGCAATTAAAAATTCAGCTATTTTTGATTCTGCCCTTACAATGAATCTCTGCAAGGGCCAAAGATCTCCCAAACACTGAGAGGATCTCAGATTCGATGATATTGCTGGCACAGTGTAGTCATAGCCTACAACACAGGACGGTGAGTCCACCGAAAGAGGGGGTCCACACCATGCGCAGGGAAAAGCAGCCATCACCACGGAGAAGCACGGCTGTCACCTGCCTGACCACCCTCTCCCCAGATCTGAGTAAGACGCAGACAGCTGCTAAGAGACAAGTGAGCAGCGAGGCCCATGTTGAGGGAAGACCTGGGAATAGGATGACCTCGGGAACACAACCCACAAAACGTCACGCCACAGAGTTTACGCAGCTTTTCCGTCTCTTGGTGTTGAGAACAGCTATAGAACTAGCAAGGGACATGGCAAGTATCTGTCAAAATCTGAGTTTTAAAATTGATAACTCTAGCTTAACATATAACAGATCAATGAAATGTAGTATTTATAGAATCACTTATTATATACAAGGGGCTGGAGGAATTTGGGGTTCCAGAAAGGAAACAGCTTTGATTTTTCCCCTTTTTCAGAAGTCATCAAAATCTTTTTGGTCATAAATTTTAAGAATCATTCCCTGCACAGGGAAAATTGAGTCACTGGGAGATTAAAGTGATTTGTTTTTCCCAACAGAAATGTGCATCAAAATCAAAAAAGATATGTATGCTTTAATGTGTCAATTAAAAGTATATATTAATAAAGAAGTCAATCAAGAATAACAGGAAGATCTCCCAATTTCTGCCCCCTCCACCCTCCATGTAACTGTTCAAACAACATCCAGGTGAAAAGACCCAGAACCAAACTGCCCTCAGATGGTGTGCAGAGCTCCCAGACACGTCTGCTGTAGAGCCTCATTAGGGGAGAAGAAAGAAGTACTTTTCCCAGAGGTGCTGAGTCAGTCCTTCCCAATTTTCAGACCTTACCAAGAAAGACGCTGCCCCGGGGTGGAGTCAGAGGCAAGCTTGGGCCTGAGCAGTGACTCGCAGGCCAAGGGCCAGGAGACAACATGCTTGTTTCCCAACTTCTACGGGTGCCAGTGGAGTGGGGGTGGGGTTCAATCTCCAGGCAGCCTCTGTTTGTTTCTGGCTTTCATATTCTTTCTCTTCCACAATAAAGGCAGCCGGAGCTCTCTGAGCCAAGCCTTGACACCCAAGGGAGCTCCCAACACTCTCAGTGGAAGCTCCACATGAATGTGCTGGGACAAATTCTGTCTGTGAATGTTTGCACTATCAAACCCACTGCTCCCACCATTTTGCTGTCAACACTCAGGAAATCAGAGGAGACTACTTTGAAACCCTGACCAGCAAAAGACCAGGCATTACCTGTGAAATAAATGCTAAACAGTAAACATTAAAAGGGCCAGCCAGGTGCATTAACTGTCAAATGGAGCCAAAGTGACAGACAATGCTCCTTTAGTCAGCGAGGGTTTATAGTCCTCCCCTTTCTCTTTATGAAAGCCCCTTACTACCCAGGAAAAAGTCAGGTGTTTAGTCTCTTTTAAGAACATCGTTATTACACATACCTCCTTGCCGCCAGAAAGGAAACAGGAGCACCCTGTGACTCTCCTGCCCTCTAATAACCTACTACCTTTGCCTCCCTCACCTCTTCCATTCTACCTGCAGCATGTTAGATACTGACATATGTATGGGTCACTATGAAATCACTGCCTGGTAATAGTTAACTCTTGCTGGAGGATTCCTATTTACTTTGGCTCTTAGCATGAATCCCTAAAAATGAAGGCTGCCATATATTTTCATATTCCCATGCTAACTACTCAGGCTGGAATTACTCAGCATCCCTACCTGACAAATCAAAAGCATAAGGAAAGTGTGCAGTAACTCGATCCTCTGACCATCTCGAGCTGAGGCAACAATGCTTTCTGTAGACACCAGGTAACAAAACAAACATATTCCTGACTGAGACTCCCAGACTTAAAGGAAAAATCAATCACTCCTTGTGTTACTCTTGGCATTCCAGGAGGGTCCTCAACATACTTGTCCCCCTGGGGAAATCCTACTTAGACTTTGAGTCTCAGGTCAAGGGTCACCTCTGCTGTACCCACTGTAGCACCTTCATAATCTACTGCAAGTGTTAGTTGATGCATCTCTCTCCCCTTCTGGACTGTAAGCTCCTTCAAGCCAGTCACTGTCGTATTTATTTTTGTCTCTCTAAAGCTTTTCACAGTGCCTGGCATCAAAGGGGCCTGAATAAATGTAGGTGAGCGAGTCAGTAAATCAACCCTCCAGGGCCAGGTCAAGAATTCCATTCCTTCCAACCACGTCCCTCACCTTGCCCTAGGAAGTCACATACCTTGTGGAGCTTATCAGCATTTTCACAGTAACCCTGAAGCTCCTGGTGAAGCATCTGGTTCTCCTCTGTTAATATCTCCACCATTTGCTGGGCTCGCTCCACAATCGCAAATGCATCTGGGCCAAGCTGCTGGCTGGGGGATGCGGCTGGTGGGGGCTGTGGAGCTGCCAGTGTCATGGGAAGCTGAAGCGGTAAGGAGCCGGAGTGCAGCGGCCCACTGGCGGAGGAGGTCTGCGAGGACATTGGGCTGTGCTGCTGCACTGTGGATGGGAAGGGAAGTTGGCATGGACGGCTGTAAGGAAAAGGAAGACCATGAATCAGACCCAGGGGATACGGAAGTAGAAAGGATGCTCCAACAATATATGCACCATCAATGGCTTCCATGATCAGGGGTCACCAATGTACCTTCAGATGCTAGGTTGCATACAGCAGGTTCAATCACTCATCCCACAAATATTTACTGTGTCCCCTCTGAATCAGCACTGTTCTAGACACTGGGGATACGGTGAACAAGACAGACAAGTCCCTGCTCTCATGAAGCCTACATTCTCAGGGACAGAGACAGGCAAGCCACGGACAATCCACGAACAAAATCAAGTATCAAAAAGGAATGAGTCTGCCACCAAGAATAAAGTAGAGTGATGTGATGGTGAATGGCTGAATGGCTACTGTATACTGAGAGATGAGGGAAGGAGTCTCTGAGGCTGATGTCTGAATGACAGACAGGAATGAACCAGTGTGGTGGTGATGGGGCACAACATTATGAATATAACTAATACCCCTGAATTGAACACTTAAAAATGGTTAATATGGCACATTTTATGTTATATATATTTTACCACAGTAAAATAAAATTTAATAAAAAAGAACCAGGGGATAATAATAAAAAAAAGAACAAGAGCTTTGTGGGGGGAGTTTGGGAAGAGGGAGTTGGGGGAAGGAGCATTCCAGGTGGGGGAACCAGCTAGTGCAAAGGCCCTAAGGTGAACTAACACTGCCACATTGAGAAGAAAGCAAGCTGGTATGAAGCACAGTGCAGAAAGACGGGCAGAACAAGGTATGACCAGAGAGACGGGCAAGGGCCTTCAGAAGCCAAGGCCAGCCTTTCCTTTAGGGCAAAGGCCAGTGGAGGCTTCTTCACATATACATGCACTAACTGTACTCTGAGTACTATGTAGGAAATGTACAATGGCAAGAATGGACAGGCGGAGACCAGTCAGGAGGCTGCATTGTGGTCTGGGTAGAGCTGATGAAGGCCCACACGGTAGTGGCAGTAGAAAAATAATGGGTGGATTTGGGATATGTTTTGCACTTCACATTGATGGGAAGAAAGAAATGGGAGGAAAATTGAAAAAAAAAATACTCCTAGATTTTGGGCTCTACATAAATGGAAGGTGGCACTATTTACTTGTTCAAATTCCTGGTACTAGTTCTTATTCTATACTTGAAACCATACTGTTCCATTTCCCATCTACACTCCCTAATAATTCCTTCCTCATCTGTTAACCTGGTTCAGAAGAATCATTGTATTGTTTTTCACCTGAAGCCAAGAGCTCCTAATAACAGCTTCTATAGGTATACATGGCAAAGAAGAGTCTCAGTGTCCAGTTCTCCAACCACAACTGTTTCTCTTTTGTTGAGACTTGGGGAAACTAGTTTTCTCGTTGACCCTCCTCACCCAGTTTATAGGTGCTAAGAATTAGCAGCAACCTAAAATCATCAACATTCTATATCAAAGGACTGAGTCCTCTGGAGACCCAGCTACTATTACTAATCAGTAACAGTTACACCTGCCATCTCCTGATACTTGCGACCATCCACAGCCAAAACTCTCAGAGCTACTCCCATTTTTCCTGGGAGGTCACCTGGCCTTACACTTTCCTTTTTAGTGTATTTCCTAGAATGATTCTGGATCCTGTCAACCTCTAAATATCTCATTTTGTAAGCATTTTTCACAGCTAGGATTCCTATGAATGCTGATTCCTAGCAGCTAAACGTCAAGCTCTAGAAGAGAGTTTGGCAAAGGGCACTTAGCCCTCCCCAGGTGGAGATCCCCAAAGATACTTTCAGCAGGTACTATCAGAGTAATCAAAAGATACTTTCAGCAGGTACTATCAGAGTAATCAAGTAACTAACCACTGGCCTGCTTTTGTTGCTAGCATCAGAGCTCTCCACTCTGGCTCAGGAGATAGTTCCCAACTGGAGTTCCTTATCCATTCAAGTCTAGGAGCCCCTTTCATCTGATGTTAAAATAACCAGGATCTAAGCTCCCTAAGGGAGGTGAAGAATTACAGAGCTCAATGCAAGTCTTTATTCTGTAAGCGAGCATCACCCTTCCAACTGTCCTCAGGTTTCAGAAAGGAACGTTGTCAGTGGGAAGACGGAAGTTATCCCTCCTCCTCCTTTGTGCACACTATGGTGTAACTATCGACCTTCTCTACAGAAACAAAATGTTTATGTATTTCAATGGATTCATGCCCCTTCCACAATGAAGTGTGTGTACATGTATGTATCCTCAAGTGGAGGTCCTGCTCCACCACAACAGTGAAAAGTTCTGAGTCCCATTCACAATGCCCAGCTTTCATTCCAGATTACAGGCTGTGAATCAAAAAACCAAGATCTGCTACCAAGCACACATATTCAGGCAGTCTGGCTAAATCCTACAGGGCATTTTTCATGGAAAAACGTTACCCTGGCAAGAGGTAAAATACTGTAAGTTACACTGCCTTGGATTCAAAGGCAGACACCCACTCTCACCTCTTGAGTTCTCCCTTCACACTTCAACCAAGACAAGGGATAAATGTGTCAGGGGTCCTTGGGGCTGGAGGGTGGGTCTGTAGCTCTGCTCCCCAAAGCACCAGCACTGCAGGATGGGGTGTCCATCTTTTAACACTTAATCCTGGGACTTGGAACTCACTCACGTCAGTGATGGGCTTACCTTCTTGGTCAACTTTTTCTGTTATGTTACGATGACAAGGAAAACCAAGAAGAGGGCAGAAATGAGTTAGCAGTGCTTAAGGGCCAGCCTAGGTCGTCAATGAAGACAGTACAAAAAATGTAAAATATCTCAATAATGACTTTTTTGGTATGGATTATCTGTTGAAATGGCTATATTTTGGATATACTGGATTAACAAAAGTAAATTTTAAAAATTAATTTCACCTGTTTCCTTTATCATTTTTTTAAATATGGCTGCTAGAAAATTTAGAATGAGATACCTTGGTCACATTTTATTTCTAATGGACAGTGCTGCTCTAAACCATACTGCTTGCACACCAAAGGGCCTCATTTTGGAGTCAACTTCAGAATTTGGTGAGCATCAGGTAATTCATGCAAACAGACTAGCAGTTCCTACTCTGTGGTCCCTGTATCCCCAAAGCATGCGATCAGCAAGTTGTATTCAATATATCAAACTATATGTTTATCTACAATTAGTCCACTAAGCTAATGTTTAATAAATTTCACTTGCTTGGTTGACAAAAATTTTGCAAAACATGACAAGGAAGAAAAAAAAATCAATGGATAAAAAGACAAAGGATATGATAAAGTAATTCATGAAAGAGAAAAAGTGGCTAACATACATCTTTTGATGCCAGCTTATTAATAGAGAAATAAAAATTATAACAATTTTTTTTGTTTTTCAACATTAGCAATTCAGTTCAACAAATTTTTATTGAGTTACTAAACAAAGTCGTTTTTTTTTTTTTAATTCTCAAGATATTATACATACTAAAATTTCACCTGTGTAGAAAGCACAGAAAAACAATTGGAAGGAACTATGGCAAAAGGTAAGAGTGACTATCTTTAGGTGACAGAATTATGGATTTTTTAATTTTCCATACTTTTCTGTACTTTATATATTCTCTATAATGAATATGTATGGATATTTTTAAAACATTTCATTATCCAAGTATTACATCTACATTATAGAAAAAATAGAAGACACAGATATGCAAAAACTCAGCATATTATTTTAATAGTCCAAGAAAGGTAAATAAAATGAAACAGAAGAATTAAAAATGAGAAGAAAGCCAAGCTCCTTGGCTTTTTGTCACACTTCATACTCAATAAAAATATCCCAGACTTACATAGGACTTTGCAATCTACAGGGTTTTCTTATAATTTTATGATTTTCAAAGCATCCCAGTGAAAACAGCATTTAACATTTAACAATGGATAATGGGGCAGAAGGTAATTTGTACTTTCCTTCTTTTTCTTTTTTTGGGGGTAAGGGCGCAATGTTATCTGTATCTCTAAGTCTTCTACAACTAACATATATCATTTGTGTAAAGAAAACAATCTGTTAGTTTTAGGAAAAAATCTGTTTTAACAGGTCACAGATAAGGCTCAGAGAACTTGGGCATATTGGTACAAAGTCGAAGAGTCAGAGCTCAAAGTTCCTCCAATCATCTTTTCCCAAATTCATGGGCTTCCCACCTGGACCCCTTTGGTCATGAAGACACCATAAGACTTGAAAATGTTCAAAGTCAGATGCAGCTCTTGGGTAAATTAAGATAAAAATTATAAGCCTCTTGTTTGCAGAAGTTACTCATTTAATGCATTACAGCTGGAATTGCGTTCAGTTTCCTGAGAAAGTAACCTGAACTTGACCCTGGCCTCGTGAATTTCCCATACTGCCGAGCTCTCTCAGGATAAACAGGGCAATTTACTTGGCTCATCTAGCCATAATTCAGCTTAAAAATTACAAAAACTCCTGCTTTCTAATGCTGGTATTCTAAACACATGTTTAGATGGTGGAATTTAAATAAGACTCCATGTCCTCATTTTCATTAAGGACAAGGCATAGTTTTTAATCCCATAGCCTTGGGTCTATCTGGCTCACCTTTTGGTCCCACAGAGCAATTCATTTTCATAACTGTATAAACTGCAAATCATATTTCACCACTTTGGAAACATATGCTTACTCCCTAAATTCCCTTTCCTCCTCCAGTCATTTGCAACTCAAAGTAAGATGGGACCAGCTCACTACAAGCATCAAGCCCAGCAGGAGTGAAGCCTGAGATTGCATCTTTAGGTTCCTTTGTGTCTTAAACTGCAGGGGTGGATCGACCTTGGCTCCGTCAGGAGAGGCCACAGATGTGCTCCTAGGCTGTGCCCAACTTGGCTCTCTTCCTCCTCCCTGCACTGTCAGTTGGCATATTCCCAGAGAATGCCAATAATTTTGACTATCCTAAACCAAACAAAATCAGGCGGCTTTACGGAAAACACGCACAGTGCAATTTTTTAAGGAAAATAAGAGTGATCTGGGGAATTGATGACGCCATGGATTTCCTGTACTTAGGAGGAGGACGGGGATGGTTTTGACTGGCCTGCAGAGAGGAGACGTGAACAAGCATGCTCCCTGGAAGAAAACTGCAGCACCTTCAGCTCCGGCATCATCTTGTAAAAAGGGACAGAAGGGCCAGGTCAAGCACCACCATTTTGTATTTTTATAAAGTATCTATCTACATTTTGAAAATCAACTTAATACTTTCATAGATGAATAAAATATTAGTAATAAACAGTTACCACACTTTTCTCTCTGCTTCTGGAAAGTCAGTAAATCAAACTCCTATACTGAACTGGCTAGATGCAACCAAGAAAAACAGCAAAAAAGCAATGGGCAGGCTCAGAGAGTGGAAAGCTCTAGCCTTTAGTGCTCTTTGCACTGACAGCAGTCATTCTCAGTCTTTTTCCAAACTGATGCTGATGAAACACAAAAATTAGTCAATTAAAACAGCATTTATCATCTTCCATAGCAGAAACATTCTGCTAAAAACAGCTCAAGGCAAACAAGAATATGACACCCTCCACTCCCCACCTCCAAATGAAAACAAACCAAAAAAGACAGACTCAGGCTCCAGCCCAGAGCTGTCGGCAAGGTTAGGGTTCTCTCTAGCATCTTCCAGGATTCTGGATTGAATGTGGTGCCTGTGGGACCTTCCTCCTAGAGCCTGGGAGTCTGGAACACCTAATCAGTATTCTGATCTTTAGAAGAAAACAGAGGTGGGCAGAACACAGGCTGGATATAAGGTGTGATATATTACTAAATCTGATTAGAAATGATGCCAAGTGAAACTGTAAATCTTTGCCTCCACTGCATCAGATAGTGGTTATCTTCACTCACACAGAAGGTGTGGTGTGTAGCAAAGAGATCTGGGTTTGCACTGTGGCTCCTCCATTTCCAAGCTGGTGGCCATGACTAACCTCTTTCTCTAAACCTAAATTATCATATGTAAAAATGAGGATATTACTAGAATTCACCTCTTAGAATTGCTGTGAAGATTAAGGAAGATAATCCACAGGGAGTGCCTGACACATAGTAAGCACTGGATGAAGGTTGAGTCCCACTACCAACCACCACCACCACCACCATCATTAACGGCTAAGGGTGGATACATAAAGTTCTAGAAACTGGAAAATCAGAGCAAGTGTTACAGGAAACAAATTTTAGGTTACTCTGAATCTATTAAAATATATAAATCATATGAACAAAGCACATAAATATATCTAACTAGCAAAATATATCAAAAAACTTAACCTAGCTAATAACTGCAAATTAAAACAAGGAGTTAAGATTTGCCTATTGAATCAGCAAAGCTTTTGTAATTACAATGCCTAATGCTGGTAAAAATGCAGTAAAACAGGCACTGGAATATGTTTGCAAAGTTATATGGCATCAGGAGCCATTAAATGTTTATTAGTATTTACCCAATAATTTTATTTACAAATGATGAATCCTAAAGAAATAATCCAAAATATGGAAATTTTGGTAACAAATTTATTTGTAGAGAAAATGATGAAAATTATATACTTTATGAAATATTATGCAGACATAAAAAGGATGGTTATGAAAACAATGAGACATTGTGGAAAAAAGCTTGCACTACAACACTATCTAAAAAAAAGCTAAGATATTAAATGAAATGTAATCTATTATAACGTGAAAAAAATTCATTTGTATAGAAAAAATTTTAACAGTAGTTGTATTAAAGCAACATATTATAAATATGTTTTTTGAAATAGGAACAGATTTTTCAAAATTTTTTGAAACAGGGACAGATTTTTTGGAGGAGAAAACATGCTTCTTAACTAATGCAGTCCAAGCTACTCTGATAAAAATCAGATCATCCACCAATATTCAATCATGCATTCATGTCCATTAACAATGCAGACTGTATAAGCCAAGTCATTACTTCTGTTAAGTGCTCTGTTTACACAAAGTAAATCAGAATTAACATCCAAATGCTTGCTTCTCTTTTAAAAGCACAA
>PVKY010010498.1:0-12603 GCA_004027775.1 Bradypus variegatus
GTGACAAGGTGAGGAGAGGTGAGGGGACACAGTGGATGTTCCTACATTCATCTTCCAGTTTATTTAGGGCTCAGTTCATATCTACCAGATCCATATTTGCAGCTCAAGTACTGAGTCTAAAAGTGAGTTAACCCACTGCAGTGCTCATTCTTGAGAAAAAAAAACAACACAGTAGTGGTTGTGTTGGGCTGTCTCAAGAGATCCAAGTCTGAGTTCAGTTAAATGTTTAGGATTTTGTAGCCTGACTGTGAAACTCTGCAAGGTGCAGCCACTTCTTGCAGCTCTTCCTGGTGGGTGGAGAGGAAACACAGGGCACCGCTGTGGACCAAATAAAAAGGTGGTCTAAGATGTTTTTATCCAAGTCCTCCAGGTAGTCTCTGGAGAGATGTAGACATCTAGTCCCTTAGTTTCCACGTCCTGAGAACCAGAAATCTGAAGGTACACTTCAAAATGTACAAGAGCCAAATGAACTCTGCCTTACCCTTGCTGTGCCAAACTCGCCACACCCTTTTCTCCTTCCCTTTCCTTGCTCTCCTCAGAGGAAATCACCTGGCATTTAGCATCTTTGATTCCACACCCAGGAGACGGCAGCTGGGCCAGGGACTTTCCCTCTAGCTTGTAGCCAAGGACGTTTGTTGAGCTAGCAGCATGAGGACCAGGGGCTCATCTTAAAGCTTCCTTCCATGGTTGGTCTCCACTTGGAGCTAGCTCCATCGGGCTTGGGGGTCGCAGGCTCGTGTGCTTTCAAACGTCTGAGCCCCTGCGGATGGTGCCGCAGATAGACTCTGTAGCCAGGAGCCTAAACCAGCTTCTCTCTGATTATCTGCCAGAGCCAGTGTGGGCTTTCCCAGTCCTCAGGGCCTGCGGATGAAGCCAACCCCGGGACAGAGGGACCCAGGGTGTGTCTGTCCTGCCGGCCAGAAGAGCACTGTCCAGCTGTCCTGGAGCTAGCCCAGGCCCGGGGTGCAGCCTGGCCACCTTGGGGCTCTTTCTCTGCCTGCTGTGTTCAGGCAGTTTTCTCCTCCTGGCTCCCCTCAGATCAAATTCTTAAAGCAATTGCCTACCCAGTTATACTCTCCTTTTAACAGTCAATCATTCGAAGACCCGGGGTTTTGTGCTGAACAGCTGACCTGTGCATTTCCTGGCTGTGTGGACGGGCCGCTGGCTGTGTGGACGGGTTCCTGTCATCAAAGCAAGTTCGTTTGACATGGAGAAGGAAGCAGAAGCCTTAGTATGTCGTGTGTTCAGTAAACAGAAGTGTACCCGGGAATCTGCTTCCTAAACAGAACGCGGTTCTGCTGCACTGACTGATTCGACAAACTGCTTCTGAGCAGATTTATTCCACAGAAGCATTTTCACTTAATTTGGTTTTAGAAAGGAACAGGGGAACTTTAAGATCTCATTTAGTCTGCTGCATATTTCGGGGCTTCTATTGTCTTCTGCTGAGATGGGGAAGGAATCTGTGGTCTGAAATTTTCAGCCCAAAGGCTGAACACAGTTAGGACATTGTCCTCACTGCCAGCCTCATAGCACACATCCTTGCCTGAGAAAGTGGGGACAGGAATTTTGCATGATAATGTTTTCCACCTTGGAGCACGCCACATTCGCACGTCCTGTAAACGAGTGTTTTCCAGGCAGCCCCTCTTACCATATTTCAAAGCCAGACGCTTTTCTCTGGCAATGTGTTTCTTTCCAGGGTGACACAAAACCAACATCTTCCAGCAGGGCTGGGCTCTAGAATAAAAGGCAAATGCGGTTGATTCCAAGACCTCCTCTTCTGAGAATGACAAATGGCTGAGTACTTTGGGCTAGGTGGGACATTATTCATTAATAGCTAACTTGAATCCTCAGTCTCAAAAAAAAAAGATTTTACAGCCTCACTTGGTTATTTCCAACATAACCCAGGAGTGAGTGTTCCAAGAGCATCATATAATAACTTTTAATTAATGTATTTTTTTTTCCAAACCCTTTAAGAAATGCTTGTAACTTTGCTTGTCAAATCAGGAGAAGGTGCATCATTATTCAAAGTAAAACCCAATATAGAAAATTAAGGTATAAATTGTTCAGCATTTTCTTGGTCTTATCAAAGATTTATGACTCTCTATTTCAGGACTTCTTTGTCTCGCTCATGGACTATTTCAGTAGCCTCTTAATTGGCCTGTCGGCCAGTGTTTCTGTCATCTGTCCCTCCCACTATGCAGTCACTTGCCATGAAGGTCAGCTGTAGATTTCTAGACCCGGGGCCGGGCTTCTCCCTGGCTGCTCCCAGGCACCCTCTGGTCCCCAGCTCTGCCATTTCATTCGCCCCTCCCACGGTCATGCCGCAGGGGGCCTTCCCCTTCTGCACCCAAGCACTCACGCTCCTGAGTCGTGTCCCTTGGTAGACACTGGCCCTTCTGCCAGCATTTCCCCCCTCCTTCCCTGCCTGTCATACCCAGCCCTGAAAGCCAGCCTAAAAGCCACCCTCTTCAGAATGTCTTCCCAGGCACCCGCCCAGCCCCAAGCCCGCAGCAGCAGTTCTTTGACCTTGGAGAACATTTTGTCTCCTGTATCCCTCTCCCAGCACTTAATGCCTTCTGCTTGGTCCAGAAGGTATATATCTCCTTATTTAAACTAAAAGCGCTTTGAAGGCAGGGGCCTGATTTAAGTCTCTATTCCCTATAGTGCTTTCTCACTCTGCCTGGTCTGCTGACCAGCTCACAGGCGTCACCTGGGAGCTCAAGGGAAATGCAGACTCCCAGGCCCCAGGTGCGTCCAAGGCAGGTGAACAGTGGGGACGCTCTGCCGTGATACCCGGTCAGAACCTCCTGGGGGCAGGAGCTGCAGACGGCCGCTGAGACTGACAAATGAACTTTAAAATCGTAAATGCTTCTTCATGATTTAGGGAAAGGTCGTCTCATAATCACACAAACATGGAAAATGGAACCCAACTCATGTCATTTTTGTGACCATTTTCAGTCTTAAAAACATGGAGACCCTTTTCCATCTTTCATAGCTTCCATTTGTTATTTTCAGATCACCTTTGGCAGTGTTTGCCTTTTTTGCTCACTTTATTATCCTCTCACAGAGCAATGTTTGGCCTTAGCTGAATAAGTATGGAGAGAAAGTTTGCTAATTGGGTTTACATAAGGATGAGATGCCAAAAACAGTTTCTAGCTTCCAGAGATAAGCACCCTTATGGCGTGTGTCCTTTTGTCATCTTAGCAGCTGTGTTCTTGAGAACCAAATAAGTGCTAACTGAAGGGTAGGAGGATGTTCTCTGCCACTTCGTCAAAGCTGAGCATTCCAGTTCACACATTCTTGCTAATAAGCAGAGTGACCTGACAATAGAACATGCTGGGCGTATTAAAGTGTTAAAAAACTTGATATTGAAGTATCCTTCGTTTTCTGGGAATGAAAGGAGAGCGGGGAGAAACTAGTAAGTAAGGAGGTGCCTAAGCCTACAGCTGAAACCAAGCAACAGGGCCACCCCCCCTGGGGTGTGGAAATCTGTGGGGCCGTTTTTTCAGTCACAAATAATGGGGGTGACATTTGTGTGCGAGCAGGCTAAGGATGCTAGATGCCCTGCAATGCACAGGACAGTTGCACAATGAAGAATTGTCCATGTAAGACTCGCACAACCTCTGAACATCCAGCTAGGCCCTTGTGTCTGTGAAAAAGTTTTCCTCTTACTGGAATCGAAGTATATTTGATAAATAAAACAAAAAGCATTTTTAAATATGTGCTGAATTTTCCAGGAATGCAACCACCATGCAAATTGGGAGGCTATTATTCTTCGTTTTGTTTAGAACTTTACATTTATTTCAGAAAAATAATGTCACGGCACGTGCACCTGTTGAATTCACGCTGATTCTGTTGAGAGGTGCACGGTCTGCCTGCTTACGTCCTCTGATATAGCTGTACTTGAGCCTTTAGATATTGAGATGCATCTTATTTTGTTATAAAATTTTATTTCTGATAGTTCCCCTTCACATAAGTTAGGATATTACATAGATTTTTTTAAAAATTTGTGAGTAGGTAAGGTTTTTTTTTTAATTAATTATATTGCAGGATATAAAGAGGCGTTGGAGCTCATGGGCTCAAGAAGTACCAGCATAGACGGGCTCTTTCGCCCTTGTCTAAGGATAGAGAGTAAAGGCTCAGCCTTCACCGGAGGGTGGGAAAGAGGAGGTGTCCCGTCCTGTGGGAAGGGAGCTGGAAGGGAGCCTCGTTGGGGTAGCTGTGGAGGGTCCCATGCATTGGGCATCGTGCTGGAATGGAAAGCACTCGGGCTCAGGGTTTAACATACCAGAGTCCAAGCTTGTCCCTGCCACTTAGGGCTGTGTGAACTTGGAAACCACCCAGGCTTCACCTTCTGTCTTGGTCCCCCAGAGCTGCTATGACAAATGGCACAAACTGGATGTGGCTTAAGCAACAGGTATTTCTTGTCTCATAGTTTTGAGGCTAGAAAAAGTCCAGAGTCAAGGTTTGGCAAGGCTTGCTTTCTCCTGAGTCTATACTGCTGCTATCAGCTGCAATCCTTAGCGTCCCTGCCGTGGGTCTCTGCCTCCGTCAGATGGCCATGCCTCTCCTTTCCGGTTTCAGTGACTTCCAGTTTCTGCTGACTTCGGCTTCTGGCTCCTTCTCGCGGTTCTCTGAGTGCTGGCTTCTGGTTTCTCCTTAAGGCCTCCAGCAATGTGGGTTAAGACCCACCCAGATCCAGTTAGCCTCACCTTAACTGCTGCTACCAGCCTCCAAGGACCTGTTTGCTCGTGTGCTCATCCCTCAGGAACATGGACCGAGGGACGGAACATTCTGCCGCTGGGTTCCCTGCAGGGTCGGAATGAAGAGAAGAGAAAAGGATGTCCAACTCTGGCCCAGAGGTGCAGAAGAGTGGGCACATCCCAATGTCATGTGGCTGCTGGAAAGTGGAAAACAAAGAAACTAGCTCTGGCTTCCTGAGAAGTTGACCGAGCTTCCTCAAACGCCTTAGGGATGGATTGTGGGGTCTGGGCTCCGACGTTCAGGTTCTCCAGATGACTCCGTGTGAAACTCCTGACTTGAACCAGACCCTCCCTTTCTCTGGGACATTTCCAGAATTCCACCAAACGTCGCAATTTTGTGAAGGCAGATGAAGTGAGCGATAGTCTGTATTTCCCCTGGGTCGCCCTCTCCTCCTGCAGCTATCCCAGCCCCACCTGCAGCCAGCGCAGTCTCCTGAAGCCCAGGTGCTTTCCTTCTGGATCCCACTCTCTGCTCACGAGATCTAACCAGAACGCCTGCCCTGCCCACGCTACTTCTCCACCACCAACCGTTCGTGTTTTCCTTCTCTCTGTCCCCCCAGAGGCTAGACCAGCTCTGAATCCAGCCAAAACGTTCTCTTCAAACCAGCTTGTTTAATTCCAGGTACGGGAAGGGTAGATTGGACCTGACTTCCAGATCTTCTGAAGGACACTTTTGCTATTGTCCTGGGGCCGCTCCGTCTGTGCACCTGTGGAACCGTCACTGCCCCTTCAGCTGCCTGGGGAGCACCGGGGACTCACCAGGAAACCTTGGCAAGAACATGTGAGGTGCAGACTTTGCACTCAAAATGCCTTCCGGTGAAATGAGTCCCTGCTGGTTGTGTGAGGAGGCCACCGTTTTCTTGGGGGAGAATTATCTCTGGTTTCTTTTAAGAGAGAGAAGCTGGTCAGCAGGCGAGTGAGCCTGCGTTCTGATCTTCCTGTCCGTTTCCTTTCCTCTTCCCCGTCTCTTAATTCGCTTACCCAGTGGGTTCATAGTGGGTTCTTTTGTTCTGGCCTTTGACTAATGTGGTATAGATATATGTCCCAACCCGAATATAAAGGCTGCCTCTTAGGGTTTCACACGTGGTTCCTTTAAGCTGTTGGCTGCTTCTGGGGCGGCGTCTGCAGTCTTCGCTTTGAGAGATCTCGGACAGTCAAATCCTCTGTGTCTGGGCGGATGGACGCCCTTTGCCCTGACATTTCTCCCTGGGCCTGGCGTGAGAAGGTTACACCCAGCTCATTATTTTTTGTTCAATGACATTTTCATAATGTACTAAGTAACGGAATGTTAAGAACACTAAAGAAGCTTTAAAGATGACTAGAAGGTTTCCCAAAGCGTTTGATGTTAAGGGTGTGGACTGCTAACATCTCTTTCTAATATAAACTGATTATAAAGCACATTGAGGAAGCTGAGACCAAGAGATATAGTATCTGAGTGACTGCAGGCTCCCTGCAGGCCCCCTGCAGCCGCCCCCCCAGCAGCCCGGGGAGCCTGCCCACCCCCCCTCCACCAGGCCCACAGCCCTCCTCCCACTCAAACCTTACCTGGGCCCTTGGTCACCCCAGCTGGAAGTGGTTTTCCCTTTTTGGAATTCCAAGAGGCCTTTGTCTTGCAACCAGTTTATGATACATGTGAACATTCCACCTTCTGTTTTTTTATATTTATGTTTTATCTTCCTTGGATTTAGCACAGTCCACACTCCTTGTGGGCAGGACAATGCCTCGGTGACCTCGCACTCCCGAGTGGGTGCCGCTCGCTGCCTGTCCCCATCCCGCTGAATGGGTGGGTGTCACTGTCGGCACTCGGTGCTCTCAGGGTTGCATCTGGATCGACTGCTGTGATGTCTACATCACTTCTCTGTAGTGCGCAGTGACTGCCTCACGAGGAGCTCTTTCACGGGGTAACCACCTCTGATCCCACGTGATGGCACTTGCACACACGCCTTCCATCGACTCGGCCCTGGATGAATAAGGGCGCCTCATGGCCTGGGTCTGGGTTGGGGAGGACGGCGGTGGCCAAAGCAACGGACCTGCCCACGTAGCTCTGGCTTTCAGTGAGGAGAGCAGAGGATGCACAGATGGCTAAGAAATGGCATGTGGGGACAGGGCTGGAAAGAAAAAGATGGCAGGGTAAGGGGTGGAAAGACATGGCCTTTCACTTGGGGGGGCACTGTGAGCAAAGTGGAGAGGGGAGGGTGAGGCGGTCCAAAGACAGATGGGGGGACAATCCTGGGAGCAGGAGGCCCCCCGTATAGAACATGAGAGAGGAGAGTGGCCAAGCCCAGGGGTGTGAAGTAGTAAGATCCTGGTTCACGGAGCCGACAGTTTGCTGCTGCTCTGGATGGGGGCCTGGGAGGGAAAGTGGGGAGTCGAGGGGGACCACAAATAAGACTGTAGCCTCGAGCTGTCCTCTACTAAGGTGGGGACGGCTGAGGGACGGTAAAGTTTGAGGGACCGTGTTGGGTTTGGGCATGTAACATTTGAAGAACCTGATGGACGTCGGTGGCAGTTGGCTCATCTCCCTTCCGGAACCGTGAGCTCCTTGAGTGGACGGGCATGTCTTGGTCATCTTTGCCTTCCCCATTTACTTGGAGGAAGTTCTTGCTCCTGGGTCACCTAGCACCTGTGTTTGAATCAATAAATTCAGACTTGCCTACGCAGAGTTTTCTTGAAGAGATCCAGTTTCCCTTGCAGCTTCATATTTTTTATCATACTCTGTAAGTACAGAGAAGAGACAATTGGGAAAAAAATGCTGCTTGAAACTTTCTGAATATGGGTAGAACCAGAAATGATGCTGACAGGAGATTTAAAAGTGAAAAATAGAGAGTACTCAGACCAAATATAAGTAAATGAGTCCTTCTCTGATTGCCGTGCCTCTCACCCAAGTTAGCTCGCTCAGCAGCTGCTTCTGTGCTACAGCTGTGCAATTCTTCCGTGCTCTCTTTTGCGTGAAGGAATGAAGGAAGTATTCCAGTTTGCTGTTGCTTCTTCATTTGCGATTTCATGTTAGGGTTGACACTTTATTTATTTATTTATTTATTTGCTTGTTTGTTTGTTTTAGTGACTGTCTATAACAGTTAAAGTCTTCCATTTGTCCTCCATTTGGTGGAAACAACTGTTTCATTTGTGTTCCTGTGGGGTTTTGATTTAGATCCACCATCTAGCGTTTGCCTTTAGGCCCTCCAGCAAGGCTAAGCTTCCCTGTACCTGGATGAGGCTTGTGTGGTGGTGGTAGTGGTGGGGGCTGGTCCCGGTGGGCGGGGACCTCCCAGACGGAGGGAAGAGTGGCACAAAGGCATATGGCCCCTGGGAGGGCAGCTGAGCGGTTGGTGTGTCTGGAATGTGGGCTTTGTCGGGAAGGGGAGGGAGGGAGCTGAGGCAGGATGGGCAGGTTACAGGCTGGTAAGGGGGATCCCACCAACTGTGCTGAGGAGTGTAGACGATGGGCAGCATCAGAGTTTTTGAGCCTGGAATGAGGAGATTTATATTTTGAGGCAAAGCTACTCTGACTTCCAAATGAAGAACATTTATCGTTATCATTTATCATGAGGGTAAAGGCAAATGATGATGGAGGTCTGGTGTGCACACATGCAATGCTGTATGAGTATTTATAAAATAAAGTCAGTGAGAGCAGGAGCGTTTATGATGGGGAGGAGAGCACAAAGTTGGAGAGACGTCTTCCGTGGAGGACCGCAGCATCTGTTGGATGAGTAGTGATGACGTTCCAGGATGAGAAGCAGGTGGGTCAGATGAATGGTGGGATGGGGGCTGGAGTTCCTTCTGGGACGTGCTGTTTCTGTGGAGTCCTTGGATCATCTGTTAGCAGCTGGAAAAATGGGTCTGGGCTTCAGCAGGGACGTCGGCCCGGAAGAACATGTCTGGAAGTCTTCAGTGTCTTGAGAGGAATGAAAATGATCACTCGAGGAAAGGAGTGAAGCTGGGAGAGGGATGAGATCTGGGGGAAACCACACCACGGGGCCTCGATCTCTGGCACCAGTGATCTGATCTTGCCATTGATGTTCAAATTCTCATTGATTTCATCTCTTCTGAAGATTTTCTAGCTAATTGACTCGTAAATGGACCAGAAAAAAATTATATTGTCATCATTTTATTTATAAAATATATATATAAAGCATTTGATTGCCCTTCTTCAGATAGTGCCAAACAGTGTCAATAAAATCATCTTAATTAAGGTGCCTTTCTATTATCAATACCCACCTGAGTCAGTTTTTAAGCGCTAATGTACAAAATTAAGTACAGAACAGCTGTGCCCAAAGTTGCAAATTACTGGTACTATTGGGAAGACAAGGTACAGTTATTTGCTACAGTCACTGACTTAAAAATTGGCTCTTAAGTACTTGGGACTTCTGGAATTTTTAACAGTTGAAATAGGGCATCATTTTGCCCTAAACCTGGATCCCGCATTAGGAAAGCAAATAACCTGCTCTTACCAGCTGCAAGATATCATGGAACAGTGATAAATTCCTACATTTGTGTCTTTTGTCCAAAACTCCCACTCCTTTAGCTGGTATTTAGAGCTGCCTCTCTGGCCACTGATGTGTCTTGTGACCTGCCAGCGGTTCCTAGGCTGTGACAGGAGCTGCTCTCTGAAGCCATCCAATGCAGCGGGGAAGACTGGGCGCACGTCACTCGTGTGCTTTCGGAAACAGCACTTCAGCAGCAGCTTTGGCCAAGTGATAAAAATAACTCCACTTTCGTCGGGAGGCCTGAAGCCAGGTGTTCCCTTTCACTTCTGCCCTCGGTTGGCATTCTGCAAAGGGACATCTTGTCTTCCATAGTTTGGAATGATGTGATGTATCTGGCTTCACTAATTTAAGGATCTAATGTCTGTCTGCTCCTCTTGTGTCTTTTGCCCCTTGGACACTTGTGTTTTTTATTCCTTGTGTTGATTGCTCATTCCTGCAAGACTTTGGCAGGTATGTCCGTGCCCTGGTTAGCAGAGCTCTTGTACCTTAATCGGACGCCTTTCCCACTTCTTAGACCTAAGCTATTTAATTATTGGGCAACAACCTTGCAAATCCGTGATTCCCTCAAAAGTATGACTTTATTTCCCCCATCTTGGGAGATTCTTTCAGGCTCTGCCATCCTATAGCAGATGTGTTTCCCCCAAATATAAGATCGGCTTTCCAATTTTGAAGTTGTTCGCAACTGTCTCTTCTTGGAAACCTTTATTGACTCGTGAATATAACTTCTTCTTTTCCCTCCACTCTGGGTTTGCCTCTTCTCAAGAGCTCTGATGTTATAAAGCCCATGTCAGAGAGCACATAGGGGTGAATGGTGGGCGTTACAGACCCCTGAAGGACGTGGCTGCTGGCGGTGGTATTTCCTGTGCCAGGCTGCCCATGGGAGGACTTGGCCAAGCTCTGAGTCGCTGCGGTGGCCCTTTCGCGTGGCACTGCCCTGGCCCCACTTGCTCTTCTTCTGGTTGGGACAGAACCACACGCCTCTCCGCCCAGCAGGAACGACAGAGAGCAGCCTCGCTGCTGCGTAGTTTGTTATTAATGGGAACAGGGGAATGTTAGGTCACCACCTGAGCCTACAATCACTGCTTCGATAGAAAGTCCTTCTCGACTTCTGCAGCCATATTTAACTGACCAATGACATCTAAAATTTCCCAAAAAATCAAGTAAAAGAAAAATATAGCTTAAGGTAATTGGATCCAATAGATCAATTTGTCTCATCTGTGGCTGCATTTGAAATGTGTTGTCTGGGCTGCACAGCGTACGAGGACTCCCCCAGCTCTGCCCCTGCTCAGCCTCCCGTGCTAACCGATAGCACATGTGTTTCAGGATGAAACCTGGGAAAGGAATGTGGGAGGCCCTCGTGTGGAAATGCCATTCCAGATTCCATATGCCGTTAGATAATACGCTGGCTAGACTGACAGAAGGCACCCCAGGAAGGGGGGATTTGGGTTGGAAGGGAATCAGAGGAATTGTGGAGCTGTTAGTTACTATTGCCCATGGTTAAGAGTAACAGGGAGGGCTGGGCAGCTGGACGGAGGCCAGGTTACCAGTCACAGTGAATCCCCTGCCCTTTGAGGGTGAGTGGAGGTCCACCGAGTGGAGAACAGGGCAGGCCGTCAGCTTTCTTAGGGCCTCATCTAAACATGTCTTTTGTTCTCTGAAAGAATCAAAGGTGTCGAGACCAGTGAGAAAACCCAGTGCTTGTCCGTCATAGGCGTCCGGATCGGGACGTCTTTTCCCTCCTCCTTCTGGTTCCGACACTGGGTTCTGAGGCGACTTGAAGTTCATGGTCGCATCCGATAAATGTCAGCCGACGTCCCTGATTCCTTCCGTTTCCTTTGTCCCCTCCACCCGACACAGTCAATGTCTCACATAACGTATTTGTTGAATGAATGGGTTGTGGTGCTGCCCAAAAACAAAATACATAAGCAAAACAGGGAAAATGTCAGTGAGTGGAGGAATGGGTGAAGGCAACAAACCTCAGGCTTAGGGGTGCAGTATGGTATGGGTGTGGGGTTTCCGCATCGTGCTCCACGGAACTGGAGGACATGACAAATCCATCTCTCTCTCTCTCCTTCTGTCTCTCTCTCTCCCTCTCTCTCTCTCTCTCACACACACACACACACACACACACACAGAACAAATACGCACCCCATATCACACTGTAGGATTGACATTGTACACGTGCATACTGAAGTCTCTGGAAAAATCTGCAACGGAGATATCTAGTCAACCTTTACCTTACTCAGCTTTTCCTCAAACACTTTTGACCTTGAAACTCTGCATGTATTTCTTGACATCCTAGAATCCGCTGAACATACAATCTCAACCCCGGTCAGGATTTTAAATCTCATCATAGGCTTGAGTCCAGCTGGCTGGCTTTGAATCATGGTTGACCACCTACTGCATGATTTTGAGTCTAATTAAGGAACTTCTGCCCCCCTCCCCCATTTGTTCCTAAGTGCGAAGAGGACGGTCCCCATTTCCTAAGATGTGAGACTTAGTCCAGATGACGCAGGTCAACCTTCTTCAGTGCACATAGCACTGAGTGGAGCCTCCCATGTTAATTTCCACATGGATGTGAAACATTTCTCTGCACCGCTACCAACAGGCAGGGGCTTCTTAGGATGCACCTGTTATCCTGGATCTTCATGGCCAGTGGGAGACAGTTCTGTAATTTGCATTTGTAAAATGGAAAAAATTGTCTAAAAAAAAAACCTCTCCTGGTGTCACACATGAGGTATGACACCGGCTCATGGCTGCGGCTGCAGTTTTGGTGCCATCACCTCCTAAAGCCTGGGGATGTTTCTTTTCTTTTTTAAAAAAAATCTTCTTCCAGGGTCTTCTAAGTTGGATATTAAGAAGGAGAATTCTTTCTGGAGATGTCTTTTATTACGTTACCAAATAAATGTCTGTCTAACAACTATATGTAAGAAGAATAACATTCCATAATGTTGATTTCACTTTTACCATGTACCAGGCCCCCTTCCTGGCCCTTTACTTATGGGAACCATTTGGTCTTCACAACAAGCCTATGAGGGATACACTGTTATCTCCATTTTGCCTGCTAGGAAACTGAAGCTTTCCTGAAAAAATTTCTCATTTTTCAGGAAATTAAAGTCCTGTATCCCAAAGTGTTAAATCACAAATTAGGCACCGTCCTCCGAATGTCTACCTTTTTAAGCAAGAACGACAGAACCAAGTAGGGTCCCGTGAGCTGTGGAATCTCATCCCCAAAGTCCCACCGAAGCTCAGCCCCCTTCATGAGATGGGGCAGGTGTGACTAAATATTGTCAAATATTTTGATGTGAATTACTGTTAGCAATTTAAAGACTGAAACTCTGAACCAGGGTTTC
>PVKY010010499.1:0-12603 GCA_004027775.1 Bradypus variegatus
TGAGGGAGATGTGAAGATGGGGCAAAGGGGAAGTGGGGTGCATAGAGACCTGCCACTCGTCCACACCTCTGCCTGGGAGAATGCAGTGTGTTCTATTCCATGAAGAAACTTCTAACCCTTCACTACTTCTCCCCACCCTCCCCCATCCTTCCCCTTGGCAACGGCCTCAGATTCTGAAAGGTGCTTTCCTTACTTCTGAGCCTGCCTGTGTGGGAGGAAGCCGAGGACGTGAGGGTACTGATTGAAAGAGAAGGTTGAGACCGGGAGCTGTTGTGAAAAAGAATGGCAAATTATATAAGGGAAAGCAGAAGGGGTGGTGGAGGCAGCCATTCATCAGTGCTTTTTAACCCTTTCCTCCTGAAAGAGCAGGGAGCCCCGGATGTTGGGATATCGCTGCAGTGAGAGACATTTTCATAAATGGTTTGTGCTGAAAGCTTTGAAGAAAAGAAGGCACTGTTCCCTCCTCACCCTTTATAGACAGGCTTTGTGCTCTGGGTAAAACTGTCGGAAAAGGTAGAACAGCTCCTAATCTAGGAGATGATTCCTGTGGGAAATCAGGCTGCTTTTCAAGCGTAATTTGAAAAGCCGCTGCCTCCAAACTTCAGTGGTGGCGGGCTGGGCGGGGGTGGGGAAGCAGAGAGAATGCCATTTGTAAAGCAATCAACGCTTCGACAGAGTCCACCATCACTGAGAATTATTTTCTGAAATCTGGCCTCTGTTCCTCACTCTGGAGGAAAGGCAATATGGGCACTTTGCCTCCAATCAAGACCAATGCCGAGGACGACGAGGGTAAGTGACACAAAGGGACAGCGGGGACCTGCATTGTTCATCACAAGCCGGGGCTGTGGAGAATCACTCCTAGGGCTCAACACCCCGGAACGAGCCGAGCTGGAGGAAGCCTCATCAGAGGGTGCATTCATCTCATTTCTTTCTTTTAAACTTTAAAGCACATATTTATGTGCCTCAAGTTGGCCATGAACCACAGCATGTCAAACAGTTTGGGGTTGATGGAAGAGGTACGTTTTCTCATCCTGGGACTTTCAGAAACACAATTTCATTGCCAGCCTCTTTCTTCCAGTCTCTCCTGTATGCTGCCACTAGATGAATATTCTTAAAACACTGCTTTCAGTACATTCCTCACCTGTTCAAGAACCTCCTAAAGTCACTTCTTGATGCCTTTGACTGAGATCCCCAGAATGGCATTTAAGGCTCTCCATAAATGTGGCCTCTGCTCTCACAACGTCCTGACACCCTCCGAGGCTGCCGGGCCACAAATTTGGGGTGTTGAAGGCCTATCATGCCCAGTTCCCCACTCTGCAACCAAATGCAATGCTTCCCTTTGGGGAAAACCCCAACTTTCTCTCCATGTGGTTTAGGAGAGCTGACCTTACCCCCTGCCTCCATGAAAATGCTCCTGAATGAAGGGAGAAACCTTCTTGTACCAGCAAGTTTTAGCAGAAGGAAGTGATCACTTTGTGAAGCCTATGTTAACAAGCATTAGATCCAATCAGCTGGACAGGTTCAAAATTAAAACTGCCTGAATATAATAACTGGAAAGGCACTCTAATCTGCTTTAAAAAAAAGAAAAGTCAAGTGCAACAATCTACTGCAGGAATCCGAAAGCAATGTGGGATGTTTTAACTCTTTGAGGAAGAGGCTGGCTTTCTGGAATACTACGGTGAATCCTTCCATATGGAGTCTCTCCCAAGCACTTTGCCAGAGTCCATCTTTTCTGACCGGATGGGATGTGTATGTACCTCCCCCTGCCTCTCGGCACCTGAAGCTCTGGGCTGGCAGGTACTTTAATTTCAGTGAGAGCTACGTAATGCTCGGCAAGTCACTCCACCTCTTTGACCTGTTTTCTCATTTGCCAGGACCTAGATTAATTAGCCTATCACTTCGTGTCCCCAGTGGAGTTAGGAACAATGCTGCAGAACCTTTTACAATCCCTCTGAATAGAAGGCTTTCTGCCCCCCTTTCCCAAATAACCTTAGATTCATCCCAGAATTTTAAAACTGGAAGAGAGTAAGTGATATTTCTTCCAACAGCTAACTGTAGCTAGAAGTGTGTGAGTCAGCCACTCAGGCCCAGCAGGAGAGGAAGAGATGGTGCCTGACCACAGTCTTTCAGGGATGCAGTGCCCTCCTGCAGAGGAGCACGAGCATATTTCTGGGGAGTGGGGTCTCTGATTCCATCAGATTCCTAGATAAATTCAAGAACCCCAAAAGAGGAAGAGCTCTCCCTCTGGCCCAATCCATCTCCACTTTACAGGCTGGAGCAGGCTGCAGTCCCAAGGGAGAAGGGCCCCCTGAGGACTGACCGGCAGAGCCAGACAAGGCAGGCCTGCTGCCACCCGGACCCGAGCTGCACACCCCACTGCCTCCGCAGAACCGATCATAAAAGGTGCTGGGCGAGGCCTCTCTGGAACTGGTTGTGGACCCTCACTACAACACATTCCCATGCCAACAACCTTCTGGGATTTTTAGGGCTTGGGGATTATCTATGTCACTGGAAGAGGTATCTAGATGGTGCTTCACCATGCACATGGGGAGGAAGCAATCATCAACTCTGCATCCCACAGCTTGTGTGTGTGTGTGCACGCGTGTGTGCATGTGTGCGTGCGTCAGGAGGTGGTAGTGACTGTATCTAAATTTACATAATATCAAGTAGAAAAATATCAAGTTATTTACTCTGCTTTTTCTATACAAACTATACCTCCAGGTTACCACATGGTTGATGAAGGGAAGATTCCCTTTTCAGAAGTACTCTAGCTGGGATGGTGGAATCTGCAAGCCCTAACGAATGAATAGATCCATGTGACTATGATCAATGGCTGTAACATTACAAGAACAGGTCAGACGTGATATATATCATGATGGAAGTAAATAATACCACCTACGGAAGAGAACCGTCAAAAAACAGAAACAAAATAAAATAAACAAAAAAACCCAAACCTAATCAAGACATCTGCTCTGCCTCCCAGTTTACAGCAAAAGTAGGAGCCCATGAGATGAACCCACAGGGATGCAATCAGCAAATCCAGACTGTGGGGCATGCTGTAGGATAAATGGCTTCATTTCTTTAACAAAAGACTTGCAAGGTAAAGAAAGAAGAGAAAGGGGGAAACTATAAATTAAAAGAGATTTATTAAGGGGCATCCCAACAATAGCAATGTACCAATGTACGTCTCTTATTTGGATCCTGATTCGAACATATCAGGAAAATTTAAACACTGACAATGAATATCTGACTATATTAAAGATCATTTAATTTCTTTAGGTTTTGATATGGATATTGTGGTGTACATTTAAAATAAAAGAAAGTTTGGATATGACATTTGGGATTTGGTTCAAAATAATCCAGGGAGTGGGTCGGGGATAGGGGTATAAGTGGGCAGGGGTACACATGGGGCAAGACTGGCTCTGTGATGACAACTGGTGAAGCTGGGTCATGGGTACATGGGGCTTCATTATACTAGTATCCATAACAAAAAATGTTAAAAATCTCTCACTTAGAAGGTATACCACACAGAATCACCCAATTTAAATAAACTCCAAAGTGAGCTCTTTATCATTCTTTTCATTTAAGAAGTGCCTTTATTTCATTTTCTTCCAAAGAACTGGCTAGGTACAAATTGGCTCCACCCCATGATTTCGGGAGAGGGAGGTGCAGGCTGGGGAGATTGATCTGTGTGTGTTTGGGATGGTGAGGCAGTTTTCTATCGGTTCTTAGAGCCTGATACTTAAACATGGTCCTCAGGAACTCAGAGGACACGGATGCCATGCAGCACAGGGTCTGCCCCAGATGCCCTTAAGCTCTTCGGTGTGTGAGTGTGCACGCCTGGTGTGGGGCCGTGGGGGCCTGTCAGGCAGCTGCATGATGTGCTGGGGCCATGGAGATGGTAAGCTAAGGAGTCAAACACTTAGAGCTGCCAGACAATGTCATTTGAAAACACAAGGTATGAAATATAAATAACAGTCAGCTACCTTTCCTTCAATCCAGTTTCCAAGCAGTTGTGTGATCGATCAATTTATAAATTGATCGGCTGTCTAATACACCTTCGCGGTCTTCTCTGCTGCTGCTGCCACCCCCTTGGGCAGGGGTTTGGGTGAATGCAAGCCCCAAGGAGCCAGCAGGGGAGGACGGAGGCGCGGGTCACTGCAGCTCCCGGAGCAGGCGCAGCACGTTGGCCGTGTATGGGTTCTGCTGCCCGGCCGCCCCCCTCAGCCGCACAGGGTGGAGGCAGGGATGGGGAGGCGTGAGCTGCTCAGGGCAGTAGAGTTCGTTCAGGAGGAACCAGGTGCAGTCCGGGTCCACCTTCATCAGGTGGAGGAAAACGCTATGGAGAGAAGGAAGGGAGTTAGCAGAGGGCCCAAGGGCAGGGACGGGAGGGAGCAGTGCAGGTGTTTTATCCAAGAGCTATTTACTGAGTTATCTGAGCAGAAACTGATGATAATATCAAATCACTTCAGACAGCAGAACAAACCCACCAAAGTTCACAAGACAGGGTCATTAGGATGGTTCCAAAGCCTTAAAGAAATAGAAGTAAGCAGCTTCATATCCATTGACAGAGAGAAAGAAAGCAATTAGTCTTAGCAGAACAATATTAACAACAAACAAGCTCTTGGCAAAGAAACAGGCTGACTTCTGGGGTGTAAAGGAGGAGTTTCCAAAAAGAAATAAAATGACAGGGCTCACACTTCCTTACAGGAAAGAGGGTGGGGCTGGATCAACCCCAGAGAGGAGCCCCTCAACTTCTAGCTCACTGCTAAACTCTGCAATTTCAACCCTTTCCGGTCACCGTGAGCCATGGACTCTTGAAAATCTGGACACATGCTCGTGGCTGTCTTGGCAAGGAGCCCACTTACCCACAGGGATCAGTCCAACAGAACTTGCTGCCCTTTGCAGGCTGACAAGACTCCTTTATTCTCCTGGGGCAGTACTGATGTCCTCCACATGACGCTGGCAGAGCTAACGGGCCCGGCCCTTGGGACTCCAAGCCCCATCAAAGGCGTAGTGCTTTATCTTGGCCTGAACTTTGGGGTCACTACCTTTGCCTCTTACCTACTCAAATCCAATTTCTGAATGATCAGTCATGTGCCCATGTATTGGGCAGTCTAAGTGTAAACCTTACACGGCCGGCCAACAGGCCCACCACAACGTTCAGGGTTCAGCTTCTTAATTCCAGGAAGGGGGAGACGTCCTGCACCAGCCAGAAGGCCCCCTGTCATCCATCCTTCCCACCTAAGCTCATGCATCACCTCCTCAGGTGAGGCTGGCCTTCCTGGACATTTTTCTAGGTAGGCTGCTCCTTATTTTTCTTTCAGGACACTGTCTCTATTGACTGGCCCCCTTCCCCAGAATAAAAGCTCCCTGAAGACAGGGACTCATCTGTTTTGTTCACTGCTGTATCCTGGGCACCCCGGTGTGTGCAGGACACAGGTTAAGTACTTGATAAATATCTGTTGATCAAAAAGGCTCCCATTTTTAACAAGGACCTTGTAAGTGACTTATTATATTACCCGCTAATGACTTAAGATGACATCCCTCTCTGGAATATTCACATTATATAAATGCATCTAAAGAGGTTAGCTGTTCACCACCAAGGGAGGAATAAGGAACATTACAAACAGGACTGATGTTATCACAGGCGTCACTAGCTGTGGGAAATTATTCAACTTTGCTGGGTCTCAGGCTCATTTATAAAATTTGGGGTGTACCCCTCAGTCAGGGTTTGGCTGAGATTTAAATAAGGAAACCCAGATCAAGTCCCACATAGTGTCTAGCACACATGATTCCTATCTACCAATTAACAGTGGACAGTGTACCTATTTAATGGATTGAATTTTATTCTTGACAGCTATCCCTAGCAACCTCTCTATACTGCTGGGCATTAAGTAGGAACTTAAATGCTTCCTAAATGAAACTAAATTTTGGCTTTTAATTTTGTTAATCTGAAAACCTGTGCCCTCAGGGGTCTTGTGTCTTAGCTCTGGTGAAGCCAATTTGTTGTCTTCCTTGTGTTTAATAAACATATGTTAAGGAGACAAAGGAAACAAGTGGGGACACTGTGACAATCTTTCTGGACTGTTCTGTGCCTAAACAATTTAAGGTTTCTTTGCTTAGGATAATCTTCTGTTTATAACCTCAGCAGTGGTTTCCGGAGAAGTGATTAGAATATTCTAATTCATCATTTCCACTTCACTGCAGAAAGGAGATGGGGCCTGCGTGGGAGACAATTTTTGTTTAAAAACAAAAATATCTTTGATAATTAGAGTGGCAAGGGAAATTATGAAAAAAAAAAAGCATCAAAAATGGGAAGCAGATTTCTATTTACATGTGATACAGCTGACAGTTTTCCCTGGTGCCAAAGACTGTTAGAATGCAAATAGTTTCATTTGATCCACCCCCCCCAATCAAGTATTGGAACAATTTTTCAAGCTATAGCAAGGCAGACTTCCAGCTTCAAGGAATATTTTTATCTCGGTAACACACAGCAAAGTGGTGTCACGGCCCAGTTCAGTCAGCTTGCCTCTGATTTACACGGCATGAAAACATGGCAATGTTCGTTTACTGAGCCCTTTTTAACATGCTAAATGCGGATGTTGTATTCGTTGGCAGGAAAGGAAAGAAGCTACTTTCTTTGCCCAGTGAGATCTCTAAAGAAAATGCTAACAGGGAACAAAGGAAAAATCAGTGCAAAGTTCAATTTCTTTTATTAAGCAGGGGCCTGACTCTTAGAAGAATTACTTTGAGTGACATTCTGAACTCTTAAAGGGGTGGACTCCCCAGAATGGCAGGCAGCAGGGCAAGTGCCTTCTCCTCTGTCTGAGGTTTACAGCAAATTATTTTGCCTCCATGAACCTGTTTCCTCTTGCTCCAGAGGAAAATGATCACTCCTGCCCCACCCTTCTCGGGTTCATTTGAGACTCTAAGGAGATAAAGTGCAGGAAAAACACTTTGAAGTGCATAATGAAAACACTGTTCCTTCCAGAAAGAGTGTGTGCATGTTTAAGGAATAATTATCACCACCAACCCCAGCAGCACCGCCACACCATGGAAAACTCCCAGACATTCAGAAAAGGGCAAAACATACATTTGTCTTTTGCTTTACTCATAATTTCCTCCATATTGACCTGAAGCGGGGGGCAGGTTTCCCAACTCTCAGCCAATGGGGTTCTGATTTTGCCCATTATTTTCAGGAAGAAATGAATGCAAATTTTTTTTCTTTTTTTGCCCTCTGCATGCCTGAGGCAGGGAGCAAATGCTGTGCCATGCAAGCAGATGGCTGGCAGGCATAGCCATGTTCTGCTTGGTGAGAGCCCTGAAATCCGCTAACTCCAAATGCTAACAAATTCTGAACTGGGCCTTCATACACTTTAAGCATCTGGGAGGTCTTGTCTTCTCAGACAGCAGGCTTTTGTCCAAAGGCCAGGACCACTTGGTCCTGGGGCCCACCATGAACTGGGAAGAAGGACCCTGAGAGAGTGAAGAGACAAAAGCTGAAAGCTGAAGTCTTTGAAAGCCCATTTTACATAATCGAAAGCCAGAAGACAAACACAGGACCTCTGCTTTGAAGTGATTGGGGTAACTGCCTGGAAAATGTTCCCAATACATCCCGAGACATGACGGAGATGGCTGTTGAACACACCAAATGGCCCACTCTATCCTCTTCTCAAACCCAAAGCGAAACAATTTTTAAAAAATATATGTACACCATTAAACTCCTGAACAAAAATGTCTTTCTTCTTCCCCAGGCCCAAATCAGTGGCTCCAGGGAGCACAGTTATCAAGAGTATCCAGTCCCCAGAGTATGGGGAGGCACTCAGCTGTGCCTCCCAGTGGCCTGAGGCCAGTGATTATCTCTCAATAACCTGCAGGGCTGTGTAGCTTAAATGATAACTTGACTTTAAAAAATTTAGAACTCAAGGCAGTTTCTAAGCAACCTCTGTTTCCATGGCAAAGAAGCCTGGTGTTTATACTGATTTTTCACTTAAAATGCAGTTTTATTGGATTTCACTTCATGCAGGCGGCCATTTCCTTGCACTTCAGCCCTATTTACAATTGACGGGTATCAGTAAGTACCCAATATATCCCAGGCACCAAACCAACAGAAGTGGCTCATTCCTTTACAGTCAATGCTGGGGTGCTCTGAGTGACCAATCTGGGTGGGAGGTGGCTTGGGTCCCATCTCCTTGTGGTTTACCAAACATTTACTAACCCCTGTTCCAGCCCAGGCACTGCTGGGATGCAAAGATGGATGGACGTGGGTTCTGGCCTTGGGCTTCCTGTCTACTGGGGAGAACAGTCCAATTAGTGGTCCCTGCTGCATTGTGGTGAGTGCCACACTAGAAGTCTGTGCAGGTGGAGCCGCGGAAGTCTTCCTGAGGAGGTTACATGGTGGATTGGATCAGCTCTAAGGTCCCTTCCAGTTCCAACAGTCCACAGCAGTCTTCAGGTGTGGACAACGGATCATAAACAACCCCTGCCAGCACCCCAAAATGTGGCAAAACCAAAAAGAGACCTCTGCTATAAAGGCAAATACTACAGAGTATGTCCTCATCATCTCTGTCTAGACAGCATCCACTCAAAGGGAGCTCCAGAAAACTGCCAGCCAATCAAAGCCCAGCAAAGCTAAACAAACTGTAACTGAAATTCAGGGCTTCCAGCTCTCTTGGGTGACAGGCTATTCTTTCTGTGTCAATTACTTGCTTGAGGGATCTGCTGCTTCTTGCCTCTTTCTGGATTTATAAAATGCTCTCATGAGCTGTCTGAGTAAATGCCAGCAGTAAAGAACTTGTGGCTTTGTGATCTATTTATTTATTTTGGGATTCTAAGGAAGTTATTTGGGGCTGTCTCCTTAAGAAGATGATACAAGTTACCTCTATATGGGCATGATTACACGCAACTGGAAAATAAACTCACTTGTTGGAAAGCAGGCACGTACACAAAGTGATTTTAAGCTTCCCTGTTGTTCCCTCTCTGGCAGAACAGTCTCCACATTCATTTCTTCTCTGGCCACCTCTTCTCCTGTTACGCTGTACATGCAGATGCTACAAATACGGCTGTGTGCCTCCTCTTAAACAAATGGATGCTCAGGGGGTTGACACGTCCTAGCCAGCAAGCAGTGGGGCTATGTTTCTATATGCAGTAATTTACTCTAATGGGTCTCGGTTCATTGGTTAACCAGTATTTCAAGCCTGTCCTTCCTTGCTATTAAGTTTAGTGATCTTCCCATGCATGGAGGTCGTCTTTTTGCTGTTTCTAAATACTGGAAATGGAGGATTATGACTTGAAGCAACAATTTACTCTCCAAATAAATACTACCAATTACCTTTGCAGCTATACATACTTGTTAGGTTTAACTGTATTTACCTGTTCAAAACCATTCATCTATCGATCTAACTCCAACCTGCCTACTCACACACAGACCAGTATTAAAAATACTGAAATGCAACGAGGACAGGATTTAAAACCATATGCGCTAGTAGATGCGTACGATGCTAATCATGCCCCTGAATACCACAAGACAAACTACCATAAATGCAGTGGAATGACTCCATTGCTTTGTGCATATTTAAAAAGATAAGGCACAGAGAGGCTCAATCTGTTACAGACAATTCAAAAATAATCTAGAACCTAGAGGAATTTAAATCCCAGGGTGGAATTTAAAAGCAGTCCCTTCCATCTGGCCAGCTCTCCCGCCTCCAGACTCACCACCCCCACAGGTCTAGATCCCTGAATGATGCTGCCAGGCAGATTTCCAAGGGGCCACTCTGTAGGAGCCCCACAGCAGCAGACTCAGGCCTATGCCCTAGCTAGCTGCACCCTCAGGCCACCTGCAATGTTTCCTGACCCTCTCGGGAATGTATGTAGCCGTGGAAATAAAGACATCATACCAGTCCATCCATTCTGTCCCCTTCCCCGACTGTTCTCCTGTAACCTGTGTTTTGGCTATAAGCTACCAGCCTCCACCAACGGGTACTGGAAGAAACAGATCTAGGAAACATAATTCTTAAAATTAATGCAAGGATTTGGGGGACATTAGTCATAAAAGTACCCAGTGTCCTTCTTAGGTGACCTGTGAATAAATTAGGGTTCAGTACCAAGAAAAATCATGCCTCCTCTAAAAAGGTTGCTTTCCTTTTTTTAAAAACAAACAAACAAAACACTTATGAATACTGAAAGTTGTACAACAGAATGCAGTCCCCTCTTTGCTCTATTAGGAAGCCCAGAGCCACAGGTAAGGTCACCTCTGGCAAGGGTGCAGAGTTCTAAGTCTGCATTTTATATATTAATCTTAACAATGGCTTCATCTAGACTGTGCTGTTATTATTTCCTTTTCTTTAATTTCTTCACTTATTTCTTTTTTACCTTGTCGCATACACTTTATAAAATGCCCTAAGTCTTGGTTTTTTTTGGGGGGGTGGGGATAAAGAGGAAGTTTAAACAACAACTACTATTTACTGAATTGTTACTCAGTGCAGGTATTCTGTGCTAAAGAATTAACACATATGAATTTACTGAATCCTTGCAATTATTTATTAGGTGGGTAATAAGAGATGTGCGTATTTCAATCTTCCAGATGAGGTAGCTGAGACTTAGAGGTGTTAATTAAGGCTCCACTGCTATTGAGCAGCAATATGAGGCCAGGTCGAACATATTCATCTTTGAAATCTTTCAACTCTCAACCAATACTTGGTTCATAACAAACACCCAATAAAAATCTCTACTATAAAAACATCCATAATAAGACAAGAGAGGCTGTTTCCTCGGTTACTTTACTTGGACAGACCACAGTCCCTGTAAAATGATGAAATTGCTGCCCTGGGGTATGCCAGGGCTTTTGATCACTGCAGCCCACTTGGGGGTGGATGGTCCAGCTCCCTGACTTGATCTGCCATCAAGAGCATCCTGGTTCCCAACCCAATGCCTGCACATATATGCACCAACATATCTCACACTTTGCTTTTCCACTGGGTGATAAAATGGTTGACCCTGGCAGATTATCAATTGTATGACAAGAATGAGGAGAGAAAAAGGACTGGGAGCTCTGATTCAAGAAGCAAAGAGGTCCCTGCCTTTAGATCTGAAACCCAGCAGCTTACTCTGTTTGTAATCTGCATAGCAGATGTCTCTTATCTTTGACACCACAAAATCATGCCTATATGTGCACAGTGAACAGCTTCAGATCTGAGTGTATTTTTAGAACAATGGGCCTTGAAAAGAAAAGCAGCAATGCCTGTCAAAGCATGGATAATAGGAAAGCTAACTATTTGGGCCTGGATTTTTCACTATTAATCAAATGTCAAAAGGAAAAAATGTTAGGAGTGACCTCATTTCCATGCCAGGTGCAATCCAAGGGGGAAACAGCTTTGTAGCCCAAACTCAAACAAACTGCCCACACCATTTAAGGGATGAGCCACTAATTTCAAGCTCAGCTGAACTAACAGATCACCTCTGTGGCTCTTGATCTGTTCAAATATAATAGGCCCATGTGTGGGTAAAAGAGAGGAGTTAGGGGCTCTGACGGGGATGAAATGAATGAGCCTGTGCCAGTCGGTGTTCATCCAGGGTTTGAAGGCACTGCCTTGTTCTTTGATGGGGCTAGGATCCTACTGCTAGAAAGAGAGCAGGGAAGTCAGTCAGTAAATGAACCTTCAAGCCTGGTCCCAAGTTCTCATGATGAAGGGAAAAGGGGGGAGGTGGCACAATTAATGTGGAAAAGAACCTTCTGAGGTGAACATCCTTGCTCAGATTTCAATAGAGAAGATGAAGCAGACTTATAACAGGAAATACTGAACTAAAATGAGGGACTAAGTGTATATGTGTGATGTATATCATATACAAAATAAACAAAGGACTAAGTGTATATGTGTGATGTATATCATAAACAAAATACACCATATATTTGGTAAATATATATATATATATATCCCACATAGGTGTGTACACATATATAAATATGCCTCCAGGATACAAGCAAATGAGGGCAGAGACCTCCTCTGTTGTATTCTCTTCTATTTTCAGAATCTAGAACAGTGCCTGTTACATAGAAAGTGCTCAACTGATCTGTAGGATGAATGAACATGGAGTGGACACCCTAATGCAATCCATCTGCACAATGGCCTTGTGAGGAAGGTCTCATCACCACCCTCAGTTGACAGAGGAAGAAAATGAAGTGAGAGGAAATGAAGTTCATTTGCTCAAGGTCACAGACCTAGTAAGATTTGAACCCAGGTTTGTTCAACTCCAAGATGGGTGCCTTTTACCCTCATACCCAACGGCTAAACAGGAGAAGCTGGGAGGGCAGACATCAGCGATTACAGCAATGACAGCATCTAGCACCCGCACAACCAGAAGGCACACCAGCTAGTCACTGCCTGCAAGAACCCTGCGTCTCCACCCAGGCTCTGCCGTTGGCACGTGGGGCTAGGAAAGAGGGTGGAGACCAAGCAGCCAACAAGTATTGCTCCTCTATCATGAGATCTATTGGGCATGGACTTCATCTTTTTAAAATAGGAATTGTTCACTCTTGTTTTCTTTTAGTCCCAGAGTGGAAAGGCTCATTGGATAATCTGAGACTTCACTGCAACAGACAGG
>PVKY010010500.1:0-12593 GCA_004027775.1 Bradypus variegatus
CTGGAGGAAAAGAAAATTAACAGGTGTATCAAAATTTACCAAAACAAAAAAGACACAAAGCACTTTTCATCATAATATTCCCAGAGAATGAGAGCAAAGGAAAGGCAACGAGCTGAAATTCACTTGGGGTCATTAGAAAGGCTGTCACTTTGGTGCAATTCCCGTGAGTCCATCTGAGGAGCACACGGCGCCATGTGGGCGGCCGGTGACATCTGACGCGGCGCAGTGCGGGGGAGAGACGGTCAGGCACGCCGTGTCCACACAGAGAAGCTGCCACATGCGTGTTCAAGAAATAAAAGTTAGTCCCACCCACACAATTTACTGTTTTCAATGAACAGTAAGGAGAGGAATAGGAAATGTCAGAAAACAGCAAACTGTAAGAGCGATCATTAGTTGTTAAACGCTGGCTCTGTTATGTGGTGGCCAGACCTGCAAATGGGGGACAGGGGGACGGGAAAAGTTTGAGACCTGGGGCCACGGTCACGAGCTCAGTGCTCGCGCTCACCTGTGTCCTCGCTCGCCGCCCGGCCCTGCACCCCGAGCTGTCCCCGCTGCCTTCCCCACGTTGATCAGCGACGGGACACCTCTCCGGCAGCTTGAAACTGGCCATGGTGGGCATATTTACCCCACTGAAACTGGCAAATGCTGCAAACCCAGGCTTTTTTTCCAGAAATTCAGTTGGTTGAACATTTCCAGTGTACTACTGCCCGTGCTCAAAGCTGTAGGCAAGTTTCCACCAAAGAAGAATAACAAGGATCCGAGACGCCCGTTCCGGCCATCATCAGTTCTGGAGAAGTTCACAGGCTATGAGATCACCGTGGAAACTTGCTACCCAAAAAGGGCATCGTGTTGTCAGAACATTCAAGAGCCCTAAGATTCAATGTCAGTGCCCTGCCAGGCATTGCATAAATCTGACAAATAAATAAACGTCTTGTTTCTGGATTTTACACAGTGCAAAACTGTAGGAGAATTTTGAGTCCTCTGACACTGGCATGGAGCGTAAAATCTGATCACACTGTCCACTGTTAGATATCCCATTTTTAAGGATTATTTCTGAAACATTTCTAGTCTTTAGCTTTTCTTTCAGTATATTCTGAGTGTCTTTGCCAGTTGACGTGTTTAGACTAGTGAATGGGAATTAATACAAATATAATATAAACATAAAGAATAGCTCTAGAATAAACAGGATGTAACATTGAATGTATTTAAATAAAACAGTCGGATAAAATGTTTAAAAGCATATTGTTATCTCATTGTCAAATATAAATATTCCAGACTTTGAAATGGTTTGAAAGGCCTGAGCTATGTTTCCTTCGTTATCAAAGGTGCTTAGGAATGCGAGGGGCCTGGACACGTAACAGGGCCCCAGGTGAGCCCGGGCTGAGCGGCAAAACCAGACGCGTATGGGAGTGGGCCCGGCCCCTCGCCCGCGGAGCCCTTGCCTCGGCTTTGATTATATAAACGCACTGGCCTTGGTGTTTGCTGGTGTCTCGCACACTGGCCGGCGTGCCGGGGAGGGGGACTGCAGCTCCCACTGCCCGGCATCCCCACACACCTGGGGGACACCTGCCTGGACAGGTGAGCCTGCCAAGAACACCTGCGCTGAGGCTTGGAGTTTGCCCCAGCACCTTCACCCCTGAGCCAGAGGAAGAAGGGCTTGGGGTCCTGGGCAGGTTCCCCCTTACACAGGACCCATCCGCCCCCATCAGGGCAGCGGGCACTGGCTTTCCCCACGCGGGGAAGGTGGCTGTCACCACCCCTAGGGTCTCACCCCCCAGCAGGGGGGTCGGGGCAGCCACGAGGCACCCCCACATCAGGGTCCCCTCGTAGGGAAGGGAGGGCAGACTTGTGGCTCTGCAGCCCTTGGCATCCCCCACCCAGAAAGAGGGGGGCCCGGAGCCCTGCAACGGCAGCAGCAAGCTGAAGCCAAGAGATATGGGGCCCCTGCTCTGGGTGGCACTGTCCCCCAGCCCTAACTGCCCAGCGGGTGTGAACCCCGGGAAGCAGGGCCTTTGGAGATGTGATGGTCCAGACGAGGCAAGGCTGGAGCTTGCGGGGCTGCCCCTCACGGCCGGAGTCCTCACCGTGGAGGACGGCGGGCACAGCAGGAGGCAGACGGGAAGGGGGTGCCACAAGGCGGAGCAGAGGCTGAGTCGGGGTCTCCGGCCCCCACCCCAGAACCCAGCGGAGGCGTGGCCCGGCTGGCACCTCGGTGTGGCCTAGTGGCCCCAGAACCGAGATGGTGACTGCCTGTGGTTCGAGCCGCCCGCTCCGTGGGCCGTCACAGCGGCACTGGCAGGCCCGGGTGGGACCCCACGGTCAGTGCGGAAACGACAGCGCCATCTGCCCACTGCATGTTCCCAACAGCTGCCCTGTCCCCCTGGAAGGCAGCGGCCTCGCCCGTCGTTCCCACTCACAGTGACAGCCTGTGGAGCCACCGTGCGGGTTCCTACACTCCCTCCCTCCCGGGACACACGCTTCCCACAGAGCTCGCACGCAGCCCTCGAGTGTCCCATTTTACACACTAAACCCGTGAGGTCTGTCCTGTCGACGGCCCCCGAGGGCCATGTCCTGGGGCCCCGCTGACCTCACCCCGACAGCCAGCGCCTCCTTCAAAGGGATGATCCCCCCACTGATGAGGTGGCTGCTTGTTTCTCGAGAAATGGGGCACATCCTAGAACTGGCACGCTTTCCTGAAGCCTCCTCCTGGCAAACAGCGGGGATAGGGGAGGAAACACCCTGTCCTGCAGTGGAGACGCCCTGTTCCCACTTCTCGTGCCGAGCACATTGCGACACCCAGGCGGCCGGCTGGGTGCACGGTCAGCTTTCCTGTAAAAGGGAAGGGGGGACTCGAGGCGCCTTCGCCCACCCGGAGAGAGCTGCGTCCACCCCTGGAGGGTTTGCAGAGGCTCCCTGAGGTGTGAAGCACCCATGTGAGCACCTCTGCTTGTCCCCAGTCCCTGGTTCCCCAGAATTGGCTTGTGGCGTAACAAAAACCAGAACAGTTATGTTTCTCATGTAAGAAAACTGTTCTGGCCACTCAGCAACAAGCAGGAGTCACTAAGAGAGCCAAGTTCCGGTTTCTTCTTTGCTCCTGCTGGGCACACCCCTGGGCCTGCACCCACGCCACAGGGCGCTCCGGCCTTTCTGCTGTCAGTGCCGGGCCTTCCAGGGGTCCCCGCGAACATCAGGCCACGCGGGGCTGCTCCGGGACACGGTCACCGCTTTCTGCTCCTCACTGCCCCCCCCCCGCTGCTCACCCACCACCCCTTCCTTCGCCCCTCGCCACCCTCGCAGGACGCCCTCCACTCGCCCAGTGCCGCAGCAGGACTGGGCACTGCCCGGCTGAGCGACCTCCGCCCTCCCTCTACCCACAGCCCCATCAGGCTCCGCGGCCGTCGGCCCCCGGGGGAGCTGTGGGCACGTTCTGGGCGCGGCCTGGGCATCGGAGCGCTCAGCGCCCTTGGTGAGTCTGACACCAGCCAAGGGGCTGCAGATCAGAACCTTCCCAGCAGGTTTCCTTTCAAAAGCGTCTAACACGCCCAAGTCCCAAACCCAGGGACTCCAATCCAGCTCGTCGGGGGCCGCCCTTGGCATGGGCCCTTTTAAAACACTCGTTATGCACCATGTATGTACTGGAAACACCAGGAGAAATGGACAGAAACTCAAATTCCATGGAGGCGGGTCCAAAAGCTCTGCTGCATCACGAGAATAAATATGATGGTTATAATGTCTAACTGGCTACATATACATTAAAGAATTTGCACCCTCCAGAGAACCCAATTTCATTTCTTGATTAAGTGTTTAAAAATAAAAATTTTTTGAGGAAAATAATTGGTAAATATTTATATCTTCTTGAAGTGAAAAAAAAAGGACTATTTTTAGAAAGCATAACACCAAAGACCAAAGTCACAAAGTAAATATGGAGAGATTGGACTACATCACAATTTTAAAATTCTCCATTTAAAAAAACACCAAACTAAAATGGAAAGGCAAATGATAACTTTGAAAATATATGCTACATCTGTAACAGACAAAAACTTACGTCTTTAACTCATGAATTAGTGGTAAAAAAGAAAACAAATAAGGAATGGAGATACCAACCAAAAAAAAAAAAGGTAAAGGACAAAAATGTGTGATTCTAAAAAAAAACAACAGGTAAAGGACATAAATATATTATTGAAAAAAACGGTAAAGGACATAAATACATGGTTCAAAAAAAGAAAGAAATACAAATAGCCAACAAACCTCAGAAAACCCAGCCCAGCTAGCATTTTAAAAGGCGAATGACAGAAGCAATAAGATCCTACTTTTGCCTGTGAAAATGGCAAAGGGGAAAGGAGTCAGTCACCCGCGTCCCGAGGTTGCCGGGAGAACAGGTGCGTCCTCCGCTGGGGCTTGGGGCAGCCCGGCTGCACCGGAACCTTCAGCCTCGCCATCCTCGGAGCCAGACGTGCTGCTCCCGGCTGATGTTTTCCGGGACATCACCGTCCCCGCTGCCGAGGAAAGTGCCGCGCAGGCCCCTGTCCCTGGAGGAGCGGCCACGGCGAGCGGACGTCTTTGCAGAGCCTGGCAGTTGGCTGCTGACCGCGGCTGTGGCTCTCCCCCGAGGGGCCACACCAGGCCAGCCGTCACCTCCCCTCCTGGCCCAGCGGTCACTCTCTCCAGGCGGCTGCTGCCAAGGGGCCCCGAGGCCGCTCCACGGCCATCAGCCTGGGATGGTGGCTCTCGTCCAGGGCAGCCGACTCGGCCACCCCTGGCCCGGGCTTGGCCAGCCAACCCGCGGGGAACACAGCCCCCGGCCCCTGCAGGCCCCCAGCCAAGGTGTCCTCCCCACCTGACCCTCGGCCTCAAGCCTGTTTGCTTTTGAACAAAAGTCATCACAACCACGTTCACAGTCGTTAAAAACTAGAAAACTCTGCTTCTCTGACCACAGGGAATCAGCTAAGCAAATCACGGTTCGTTAGTAAAAGGGAATATTATTCAACCAATAAAAATGCCGCAGTAGGATAATATGTAATAACAAGAACGACACCCGACATGTGCTAAGGGGACAACGTACAAAACAGCCTTTCCTAACCGACAAACACGCATCGGGGGCTCAGGACAAAACTGCCTGGTGGGACCGTGGTTGGTTTCTGTTTACTTTTTCTGCTTTTTTCTGTTTACAACCTTTTTAGGTGAATATGCATTATTTTGGAGAAACAGAACACAGTAGGTATAAACAATTCAGACTGGTTGTTTAAAATGTTACCTGTTTTCCACACATGTGCCCTCCACAGGGCTGACCCCACCCAGCACAGCTGAGCTGGCCTGAGCAAGGCCACTGGGCCTGCGGGACCCCCTGGGCAGTGCCACCACCCAGTCCCTGGAGAGCCGGGGCAGGAGGGCTGGGAGGGGCTGCCCACTCGGCCCCTAAAGGGGTCCCTGAGGCTGGTTTTCAAGCAGGTAGCACCAGAACCATTTCCCCATTTGTTCGAAGGAAATCCCACATAAAATGCCAAAGACAGAGTGGCTTGATCCAGTTGAATGGGGAGTTGGGGCTCCAGAGACCCCAATTTGGCCTCTCACGTTTCCAGAATAGCTCCTGAAGCAGATTTCTAGGTTTCCAAAATGAAAATTTGAAAAACAAATAGTTTCAGGAGGACAACTTCCAGTTAAGCGCTCAGTCTGTAGACTCCGGTGTCCAAAGAATCAGGTCCACAGACTGTGAGCGTGTAAAACATTAGGTCTGTAGTCCCCGGTGTGCAAAGCGTCTGGTCTGTAGAATCTGGCATGCAAAGAATCAGGTCCATATCCTGTGAGCATGCAAAACACTGGGTCTGTAGACTCGGGTGTGCAAAGAATCATGTCCATAACCTGTGAGTGTGCAAAACACTGGGTCTGTAGACTCCGTTGTGCAAAGCACCAGGTCCTTAGTCACAGGTGCGCCAGTTCTCTGCCTGGCAGCAGGAGGGTGATCAGCCAATACCCAGAGGCTCTCAGCAGCACCTCCAGTGCCCCGAGTAGATGGCCAGCGGCACCCCAGAGAAGGACCACCAAGAGCAGGGCAGGAGCTCAGTGGGCCAGTGGTCTGGGCCAACACAGCAGCTGGGTTCAGAGGGGGGAGCAGGCAAGGTGGGGGAGGAAGGCGGGGAGGTCAGGAGCTAGGTAGGTGGAGGCTGACTAGCGGACTTCAGATGGAAATGTTGGGGAGCATTCATCTGTGCCCACACACTGTAGGGGCTGGGTCTCGGGGTTACACAGGGTGTTCTTGTTATGTGTGCATGCGCCTGGGGGCTGGCAAGTGACGCCCTCAGAGACCCACGCACCAGGAAAACGCGGCCCTGTGCGGCCAGCCGACCCGAAATGGCTGCACAGATGCCAAGATCCCCGATGCTGAGGGTTCCCACGTGCAACAGGCCCACAGTAGCAGGAATTCCTCGGTCCAGCGAAGACGACTTCTAAGTCGAAGCAAATTTCATATCTACAATAACCGTTATTTAAAAATTTAGAAAAGAAAAAGCTACACAAGGAACAAAGATGTGTTGCTCGGAGTTAAGGCAGCACAGATGGGTCAAGCGTGTCCGTAAGTGCAAGCAAGCAGCCGCCCTCAAGTTCAACCCGTCGACGGTCAAAGCCGCTCGGCAGGCAGGTGTGAGCGCCTAGAAAACAGTGTACTCACTTCCCTGCATTTTCTACCTGCTGCTGTTGTGCGCCTCCACTGCACTTACACTCTTTGTTATTGTCTGTTTATCCCTGGAAGTTCTGGCGTATGTCTTTTTAAACTTTCTGATTGTTTTCGTTCACCCATTGTCTTTTTAATACCCTTTTGCTCTATATCCATCTGTAGTTTACCTCTCCCCTATTTTCCTTCAACTTCTTGCACTGATTTAGGAGATCTGTTTGAACTTTGATTGACTGTCCCAAAGTCTGTTTCCTCTGGAGTTTTCGTGTTCCCTTGACTGAGCCGTACCTTCCTGTTCCTTAGTCTGACGTGCGGTTTTCTGCTGACACCTGGGCACATGGTTTTGTTGATGTGCTGACCGAGAGCCTGTCCCCCCTGCCTGGGAGCCTTTGCAGACTGGCTGTGTGGAGCCTCTTCTCCAGCACTCGGCCCAGCCTAGACTGAGCCTTCGGAGCGGCCCGTGTCCAACTGTCCGGCTGGTCTCAGGCCTTCTGCACCTGTCTCCAGCCTGGGACATGCAACTTCCAGGATTGCCCTTTTATCTGCAGCTGTTTCACCTCCAGGAGAAGATTCCTTTCCTCTCGTCCTTCTCTGGGAGTCCTGGGCTTTTCTGTTGATTTCTGAGGAGATTTTCCTCCTCACTAGCCATGTTTTGCTCAACTGCTCTCCCTTGCTCGGAGCCGCCTTTCCCACAGCTCTCAGTCCTGGCCCAGCCTGCCTTACGGCAGTTCCGTTTTCCCCCTTTCACACGGGCGCTTCCACATTGGGGTGTCCCCCCAGGAGGCAGAAGGGGTCACGGCTCAAACACACCCGTTTTCCTTCTGCACCAGCAGTGAGAGACCACGTGGGGAGTGGGCTCTGCTTGCTGGCCGTTCTCCCCGGGCAACGTGGGTGTCCTTTCCTGGGGGGCACTGTGTGAGCGCCGCTCGCTGACCGCTGGGCCTGTCTTGGGTCTGCGTGGCCTCGGCCCTGCGCCTGGTGTGCGGGGCTCTGAGTGGCCTCTGTGGACGGCTCTGTGGTTGCGTCCACGGCGGGAGGCGCCCGAGCCGAGCTGCCGCTGAGGACCCTCCAGCTGCTCGGGACCGAGTCGGGGAGTGAGGATGGCCAGGTCCGAGTCACAGGTCTCCCACCTTCCTTTTTGGTGTTCCTTCCCTTTGAAACAGCATCTGTGGAGGCCTTCCATGGTCTCTGTCATCCTGCAGAGTTCCAAGCAGGTGGGAAATTTCCTTTCACTGGTTTTTTCTGAGGGCAAACTTTCCCAGGGACATCTCTCATTGCCATCTTGATGACATTGGTCCTTGTGCATTTTTTAAAAGAGAACCTTGGGCAGCAAACTTTAAACGAACACAGAAGACACAGTCATTAAAAGTGGTCTGTACCCTTGGGGGGCAGCGGCTTGTGGAGACAAACCCCGCTGGCTCTGGGGGCGGTGGTGACGTGGGAGCCTTGTCCCCTGCGGGGGGCTCCACCTGTCACATGTGTCATCCAAGCACGACCGTCCACCGCCCACAAGGCCAGGGTACAGCACTGTGGAGCCCCGTGCCTCGGCTCCCTAGAGCCTCCCGCTCGGTTTTGTTTTCAACTTGAGGAGCAAGAGTGGAAGGTGCTGGGACAGGCCCCCTGGGGAGAGTTGGGCCTTTCCTGCTGGCCCCTAGTCCGGCCCCCACCCCCGCGGCCTCTGCAACCTTGCTCCGCCTGCCCCGTCCACGCCCACTCAGGAGGGTCTCAGATCCCGGGTCTGAGAACACCTGCCCCGTCCACGCCCACTCAGGGGGGTCTCAGATCCCGGGTCTGAGAACACCTGCCCCAGCCACGGCTGCAGCTGCCGACGTTGTGAATCCGACACAGGTCCCGGCATGCGAACTTATATAGAAGCCTCGGGAACTTGTGACTAAACAAAATATTCCACGAAGAAGACATTTTTAAAATTTAAGGCCAACCTGTATTAAGTAGCAACTTGTTGCTCTGTAGGAATTTGGCCTATCTTGGTGTTTTCAGTGTGCTCTTTATCATCCATAATTAAAATCACACAATGTTCTCTGACACTGCCAAGCAGTCACATTAATTCCTCTAACAAAGGCATCCAAACCAAGTTCTTTAGTTAGTTATCTAAGTCTCAGGTTTTAGGAGAGTTCCTAGAAAAATATAAATCTGTAAATATTTACTTAATTTTCTTGCTACAGTAATGTGCTGGTTTGGATGTATTATGTCTCCCAAAATACCATGTTCTTTGATGCAGTCTTGTGGGGGCAGATGTATTTAGTGTTGATTAGATTGGAATCCTTTGATTGAGTGTTTCCATGGAGATGTGACTCAATCAACTGTGAGTGAAACGTTTGATTGGATAATTTCCATGGAGGTGTTACCCGCCCATTTGGGGTAGTGTTGATTGGATCATTGGAGTATTTAAAAAGAGCCACACAGGCCCAGACACTTGCTACAGCCAAGAGGGACACTTTGGAGAATGCACAGGAGCTGAGAGAGGAGCTGCAGACGAGAGACAGTTTGAAGATGGCTGTTGAAAGCAGACTCTTGCTCCAGAGAAGCTAAGAGAGGACAAACATCCCAAAAGCAACTGAGAGTGACATTTTTGAGGAACTGCAGCCTAGAGAGGAGCATCCTGGGAGAAAGCCATTTTGAAACCAGAACTTTGGAGCAGACGCCAACCACGTGCCTTCCCAGCTAACAGAGGTTTTCCGGACGCCATTGGCCATCCTCCAGTGAAAGTACCCGGTTGCCTTTCTAGCCTTAAGAATAACTATGTAGCCAAATAAACCCCCTTTATAAAAGTCAATCCATTTCTGGTGTTTTGCAGTTTGGCAGCATTAGCAAACTGGAACAAGTAAATAGTAAAGTTTTGGCATAGAATTTGTGGTAACTGTGAACATATCAGTCTTATCAAAAAGCAAGTATGAAATAAGAACTATCAAGTTTTCAAAGTAGCTTTTAAAGCAGCTATATTTAGATAACTTCACTTGGAATAATCTTCTACCTGCAACGTGGTCCTAAGAAATGCCGACAGATGATGTGGTGGCACAAAGGTGAAAGGACGCTAGGCTTCTGAAATGATTCATATTTGAAAACACTTACTCTTCTGGCTCCCTCTGAGAGGATGCACCCCGAGTTTCTCAATAACATCAACCTCCATCAGGCAGGTGAGGACCAGGGACACCGGCCGGTCAGGTAAACTTCTGGGCAACCCGGCAGTGGAACCATTCTCACGCTTCTGAACCTGTATTTAGAAAACCATTTAGAAACATTAAATTATTTTGCTTTTTGTTTGTTTGTTTGTTTTCATAGTGTGAATGCAGAACTACATTAGTTATATAAACATTTACTAAAAAACGAGAGGCTTAGTCTTCAGTCTCTCAGGTTTTAAGCTTCACAAGGTTTTGTGCCATTTCTAACAACACAAGGAACTCTGTAGAGGACTCACATCAGTGACAGATGGAGCTGGGGAAGAACGTGCGTAAACAGAAGAGGAGGCCCAGGAGGCCATGGGGTGGCTCCTTCCAGTCTGCTTGCCAATCAGAGCCCTGCACGTCCCCCTCAAAGAGTAGGGGGTAGCGATGAAGTTTAGGGTCTGCCCAGGACGGGGAGCCCGGGGAACCCCAGTGAGGCTTTAGGGCACTTCCTTCATCTGATTAACATATCCAGAAAAAAAAAACTACGGCAAGCATCCTGTGAATGGTGACATGTCAGGAACAAGCCAAAGATGCCACGTTGGCTGAGTCCAGCCACGCTGTACTGGAGAGCTCAGCCCGCATGATAAGACAAGAACAGTATAAATACTAGAAAGGAAAAAAACTTCATTGAGTATGGAAAAAAAATCCCTGCAAAACTGATAAATTCCTAATTCCAACAGCAGAGGAGAAATAAGATTTTAAAAAATACCATTCACTGCAACTCCAATCAAAATCCCAAAGTTTTGTGGCAAATGAGGAGGTGGGATCAAAACTCCAAAAAAAAAAAAAAGAACAAGAAAGAAAGATCTTCTTCTATGAACGTGAAGAGCCACCCAAAAGTTACAAGAATTATGACAGTGTGATCAGGCACAGCTGTAGAAAACCAGGTGGCAGGACGGGACAGAGCCAGGGACGTTTTACTCTCTGCTCCATGTGGTGTTCACACGGGGGCTGCTTTGCGATATTCCCCTGATACTGTACATTCGGGTTTTGCTCACTTTCCTTCTGTGCATCACACTTCAGTGGAAAATCAGAAAGAAAGGAAAGGCAAATGTGCTCCCGTGGGTGAGGCATCACGGAAAAGAACCAAGGGCAATCGAGCCACAGGGAGACCCTCTTGTTGTGAGAGGTGTTCCCTGAAAGGTTGTAAATTGAATTTCTTGGGAATCTCCCGGTGCTTTACGAGGTATTTGGGGCATGAGGGGGTAGGTGGGAAATCTGGGTGACACAGTTGCAGGGCCCCAGGCTACCCTGCATGGTGCGCACTGAGCTAAGGACGGGCTGGCAGTCGCGGAGCTGCAGACGATTCCACAGTCCGCTCCCCCACAACGCCTAGCTCACACCTAGACACCGGCTGCCTGCTTAACGCTCTCTCTGTGTCAGTAAATAAATTACTGCCCTGTGCCCCAAGTGCCATGTCCCAGCACCTAACGCAGAGCCAGGCTGGGCGTGTGCACCAAGAATTTGCTCAATGTATGAATGAAATAGCCCAGAGCCCTTACGCTGTGCACTTCGGGGAAGAGAAAATTACAGCCGACACAGCACCTTGCAAATGATGACGAGTAGCGGACACTCAGACCATGTGAGGTTACCTGTCAGTGGACGGATTATCGTCGGTCTCGGAGGGGCAGCGCGCCATCCAGAACGGAGAACAGTCGTGGAACGGCAGGTAGGCAGAAGATACAGCTGTGTATCTATTTTCAAATTCCTTTCTTTCTTTTATGATTTTAAAGCAACAATCCAGTCTCACATACACAAACATGGAAGTATTTTTGTTTAATTTACCACTCGACTTTCCTCTGCAGTCAGAGAGGTATTTTTAAAGTATAACTGCAACTTGGAAGAAGACTGGAGGAAATAAACTTGAAGACGTTTTGGGCACGTCACTCTGTCACACTCCAGTAACTGACATTTTCAAATCTTAAAAGCCAGCAGCAGAGGAAGCAAAACTGTTGACAGCCACGGAGAAGCAGAAGCTGGGGAGTGTGGCGAGTGTCCCGCTCGTCAGTGTGACGGGCCTCCTGGGGGGAAAGCGGGCAGGATTGGCGGGCAGGTCAGCCAAGCCGGCTACACCCCGCGGACGCGTCAGGCTTTCCTGAGAAGCCCCTGCTTCCCCGTTTCCATTTCCCAGGTGTCCACATAGGGCACAGAATCCAGAACACCCTTCAAGAACAAAGGGTGAGAAATTCCAGATAACGGGCAGTGCACACCACCAAGAGCATCGTGGCAACACGCACGACAATCGAACGTCCTGGTTTTGTGGCTGGGACCCCTGGCCCCCAACCGCCAGCCACGGGGATCAGAACTCGGCTCGCAAGTCACATTATTTTCCACGTTGTAAGCTTGTTTGAAAAAATAGAGGGGACAAACGATGAGAGGCGCGAGGACCATCGAAAGAGAAAACACTCGGATATTACTTTTTACTTGACCCACAAAACGTCACACATACATACAACTCATATAATTTTTCAAACTGGTTTTTGGACCACCTTTCAAGCCTCCCATGATCAATCAATTGAACAGTTACTGAGAACATGACCCCATGTAATGCCATTATCTTATGACACAGAGAATGACACTGAACATTTAACATCACTATTTTATGGGAAACATATACTCAAAGATTTTCTATAATAAATTATTCACCTCCTCCTCCCTTTTATGGTGATGGGCCAATTTAAATAACTTTGTTAAATTCATGTTGTGCTAGTTACAGCTATGTGACAACGTATTTCTAAGTA